>APFE031389149.1:203650-281287 GCA_000404065.3 Pinus taeda | reverse complement strand
TTTACAATAATAAGAATTTTTTTTCCAACCTAAGGCATATCAATACTTACAAATAATAGTCCAACAACAATCCTCAAGCTAAGACTCAAAATGTCTCAAAAAAAAAAATTAGAACAATTGGAGCTCCTTGGAAGATAATAATGTCTCCCCAAGAAACTTTTTTACACTCAAAATACCTAAATCCAAAAGAACAACATTCTTAGAACACAAGTAGCAAGCCTTTTATGACATTATAAATGTGAGAAATCCTGAGTTCCTAAAAGCTCTCCTAAAGATTTCTGATCTTCTGTTGCCAAGGATGTAGACCTTCTAAATTGAACCAGTTGATGATTACCTGTGAATCTCCAAAAAATTGTAAAAACTTTATCCCCAGTTGGAAACCAAATACCAAGATGCCCCACAGTTCTGAAAGTTTAGCAAAGTTGTGTGTCCCCTTCCCTCCACCAAGACAACATTTAAGCCAGTGATTTTGAGTTATATATAGAATCATCTTTGCCTTAAAATTTCCTGTTAAGGCACAACTTGAACCATAAAAAACCCCCATGGTGTAGAGAAATCTAGTAATGGGCCCTTTGTTTTCCTTACTCTTAGCTGGGCTAGTGACGGTTTAAAAATAGGTCTGATTCTAAAAAATATCAAGCTAGAAGATGATTTCATATTATCAGAAATCATTCAGTTTCGATGTAACCAGTTAGTCCACACTATAGTAAATGGAAGTTCAAAACAATTTGTCTTCCTCATTTTCCCTATGCATAGCTATAAACACCCTGAAAAAGTTTGGTATCCAAGAAGATATGGAAAATTAAAGATAATAGACACCTCATACCAATTTTGACTGCTACAAAAGGACATTGAATGAAAAGATCATCCACGGATTCCCTGTTTCTTTGACATAGAACACACCAGTTGGGTTCACACCAACCTCTTTTTTGGAGATTTTCTTCCATCAAAATTCTATTATGACAAGTTAACCCAATGAATAATATGATTTTCAAAGTACTAGGCCATTTCTAGATTTCTTTCAACCACGACCCACTAGAATCCAAAGCCTCTACCACTTTACAAGCCAAATATGCGAATTTGACTGTCACCTTCTCATCCACTGCATTCCTTCTCCTTATCAACTTATTACTTTCCTCAATTAAAGAAATACCACTTTGTCGAATAATATAAACATACCTACTCCATTCCAACGCTAACTCCCCTGAAATTCCTAGCTCCACCGCACTCTTCCAGCTCTGGTCCCCTAACTGTCCGCCCTAAAAAATGTCTATAAATTGATAAACCCATCTCATATTCAGGGCCAATCTAATATTATAGGACATAGAATGTGTCTTTCCTTCTTCCGTCCAAGATTCCCAACCTAGCTTTGTTGTCCTTCCATTACCTATTTTTTAGAACAAACCTTTTCGAATAACAAGTAATGCTTTGATAAAATCTTTCCAAATACTTGAACCAACCCTACAAGTATGTGTCCTATTAACCGAATCCATCATATTACCAACCTTTACATACTTACTTCTGAAAAATTGACCCAAAAGCCCTTTGTCGAAGAGCCCTAACGACGACTAAGACTCCTAGATTGAAACTTGGATTGCACCTACCAACATCAACTCTTGGATCAACAACATGAGTAGCGACATAGAGTAACCAACATAGAGTTCATAATGCTATATTGTTCCACTAATGGCTATCTCATTGATACATTGCTTATTTGCTGCCTCTTTCAGCGATATCTCTATGGATCTCAACTTCCACCAGTGTTATAGCATGTGAGTTTTCAAAGTTTCCCATAATGTAATAATATTATTTCTGGATATGAACTATGTGAATTTGTAGGATACATTTCCTATAAATTCACACAATTCATATCTAGGAATAATTGTATTCCAGCAATGTATCACTAGCTTAATTGGCAATGGAACTAGTGATATATCACCCATGTGATGATCTTTCTAGCACTTTATAACTCCACTGATGATAATCTTCATGTTATATGACTTTGAGGAGGCTCATATCAACACTCTATCACTATGACAAATGTCATTTTAGCCCTATATCACTCTAGTGTTCATAAATCCAATGAAAAGGCATGTAAAAATGACTTGACTTAGCAAGATTACCTTGAATACTTCCTTCTAACAATGCTATATCTCTCTATAATTGATAATTATAATGCTATATCATTCCATTAATGCTTATCTCATTGATACATTGCTTATTTTTTTTTGCCTCTTTTAGCCATATCACTATGGATCTCAACTTCCGCAAATGTTATAACATGTAAGTTTTCAAAGTTCTACATAATGTAATATTATTATTTATGTATATTAACTACGTGAATTTATAGGATACATTTCCTATAAATTTACACATTTAATATACATGAATAATGATATTCCTCCAATGTATCAATGGATTAATTGATAATGGAACTAGACATTAAAATTTGTTTATTACTAAGCTTTTCATGTCCAAACTTAGGTAAAATTTATAAAATTCCTTTTCTCACCCACAATATTCACCTTGATTAGTTCTCTCTACCTTATGAGAATTAAGAGCATTTATCAAGTAAAAAAATTCCTCACTTCATGTTAATGTTAGGTGTCAGCCAACTCAACTCAAGTATGGGATAAAGCATGCCTGCTTACCTTCATATTTTGTATTGTTTGTTAATTTTATGGACATATTTTCTTATCATTTTCTCTTAATTTCTCTAGAACCGTCTTTCACACCTTTATTTACATAAAATAGGAAAAATAACATTTCTTCCTAACCAAATGGTAGTGATACCTTGTTTCCAAATAAATCCTAGCCTTCTCAATCTCCAAATGCACTAGAATATCTTCATATAGCTCACCATGAAATTTAGAAAATTCTCTCATCATAAGGAAAAGTGAATAACAATCTCCAACTGTTTAATCACACATAATTTTTCTTCGATGGAGCCCTAGGGTTTTGTCATAGTAACCCGTTGACAGTGCTAGACCCATCAACATGTCAGGGGATCTCCTTGGTAAGAAGTCCCAACTAGACCTCATACCATTTAGTGTAGGAGTCCCAGTAGTGGGTCGAGTGGTATTGCCTTGATCGCAGTTGTGCACAAAGGCAAGTAAGATATCCCTATTTGTAGCAAGGGTGTGATATGCACAACAAGCCAAGGAAGGTGTATGAACGGTTCTAACACGCAAAGAGTGAGGTGAGTGCACCCCTTGGAAACCTATGAAAGCATGCAGATAAGAAGGGAACACATGAGTGAAGATGCATCACAAGCTGGAAAACAGGTAAGCTAACAATCCAAAGTGATGGTTAAACCAACAACACATTTCAGTAAGATTCATACATACATATAAAGGGAGAGTCTATACACACATGCGTAAGCAAATAGATACACATATCATTAGAGTAAACAAGATAGCTTAAATACAATAAAAACATATGCATGAAACGTGCTTTCTCTGCTATATTAAGAAGTGAAAGTTCCAATCATACAATACAACCATGACCAACCACTAGTCCTGATAGTGGAACGCTACAGTCACGGTCGCCTGCTCCTCCAAAGAGATGTACTAGCTCTACACTGTGGAGAAGTCAAGGCTCGTTACAATACTCTCCAAGATTTCTCTAATATACTCCTATGAAATGAGTTATGAGAGACTATATATAGCAAAGGGTGGGGTGACCCTTGACATTCCCCTTTATGATTGTTCACCTACCCTCATGACTCTTCAACTACTCTATGACTGTTACATTCAGTGATTGACAATTGAACCTCCACTTGACAAGATGTTACATACAATCTGCACATGTACCCATGTGAGACAAAATAGGCTTAAGCAAGCCATGCAAGACATCACTATGACTCGGACAAATGTGGGAAGACTATCTCTTCGACATTCTCACAATGGTCGATAGTAGCGAATTAATGCTGATCTCGGTAGTCCGCGATGGTGTCCATGTACTCTGTGGTGATATCTTTCTGGAAACGAACTCTTGCCTATGTTGCATCCGAGTACAGTGCGTTGACTCCTCTATCCAACTCATCTAATAAAATGTGCATCATTGTCTCAAGTGTGGTCAGACTAGTGACATAATGATGCATGTTATCTACACTAATCGTTAAGGCTGCGCTGGTGGCTATGCGGATCAACTTGTCAAAGTACGATTCAAGCTCCAATCGAACTTGTGCCTTTGTCTTTGCCTTGGCGAGTGTCCCAATAGATGGGATTGCATTTGCGCGCACAAAAACATCCATGCTTCTGAATACCTGTGCATGGGAAAAATGTAAACTAGTGATGAGCTGTGAGAGTTCTTCATAGTTCCAGATTTGATTCTAGATACGTGCCTTCAGCTCAACCACTCTAGGCTTCATCATCTTGGGAAAGTGTAATGGGGCTTCCATGTACCTCATTTTCCATGTTTGCATGTGGTCAACAATAATATGAAAGTTGGAGAAGATACGTGCTCTCGTAACACATCGCTGCTGCCAACCGTTGAGATGGACAACTGTCTTATACACTGTACCAAATCTGGAATAAAATGCTTGCATGACTATCTCAAGGGACGATACTTCATCCAGTATCACCTTCTTCAACTCTGCTCGAGTGGATGTTCTAGCCAGTTCTCCTCCCTGCTTGGTGTTTATAACTCCTTATCCATTCGCTCATTCTTTGCTATCAAGAAGTGAACACTCATGCTAGTGGCTTCGACATATGCTCTGGTAGCATCGGCCAATGTTGTTGGATGCTTGTTCATGTCAGATACGATCACTCGTTCCTCAAACTACGTAAGAGATGTGTGGACATCAGGAGTAGACACTCTGCACGATTGCACAACTCTATGTTGCAACTCGTCGAATGATATGTTGTGCATCTCTTCTTTAAGATTTTCTCCAAGGATCTCATTGTCCCCTTGGTCGCCTAGGACTTTCTCTTCTTCCAGATCCGGTGAAGCCAGTGGATCAATCTCTTGGTGGTAGCATGAGTTCGATGTCTTGCTCTAAATATGGTTGTTCCATCTCCGTATCCATCTTCTCAAGTACTCATTCAATCTCTTGAGCGAAGTCCTGCTCCTGTGACTGCTCACCCTGTCTACTTTGTGTCAGTTGCTCGGATGAGTCTATTACCTGTACGAGCATAGTTTCATATATCTATACATGTTGTACCCCCTATTGTATCTGTCCTTGCTGCGCTTCCTTCTCCTATCTGTGCAACTCGTGTTCTTTCTGGAGTTTCTCCTTCAATTCATGCAACTCCTTCATTGTTTCCTCCATCCTTTGTTTTTCTCTTTGCCTTTGCGTGGTCCTCCTGTCGTCATGTTGCCTCTTCGCCTCTATTGCCAAATATTCGTTTTGCACAAGCGGGTATGCTTTGAGCTTGCAGATTTGTTATGCCTCCATGCTGTCAAAAATCTTTCTCTTACATTTATCATGCACCGATATGTTTACCTCTGCTGCTGGTGCTCTCCTAGATGCTGCTTCGCTAACCATTCCAAAACGATGTCGACCAGTTCATTAGGCCTGGAGAAGCGATGACAATATTTCCATGGGTCTTCCTCAGCCCAATGACATGCCCCGTGGATCCACGGAAACTATACTCTCACGTAGTGATCCTTCACAAAACAATACGGGTCATATGAATTGAAGCTTCGGGTGTCAAAATGATATTTCTTAAACTCTTATGTTTTAGCATCTGCATGCTTGAGATTCTGTTCTCGTACAACTCGATTCAAAATGGAAGAGTGGGCCAAGGTGCCTTCTTCTTCAAGTGCAGCCTAGCTGACAATCCTGCCGAGATGTGGTATGATACTTCTTACATGACAAGTTTGTCCATGGAAAACTTCGACAAAACATGCAGAGGCTTCTCTGCAATGTACATTCATATGAAGGTGCCATACGGTGAGGAATACCAATCCGCTATTTCGATTAGTGCCTCCATTGCTGCCTTCGACATGCAAGGTGGATCCAACTCAAATATCATTTTGTACACTAGGGTGACAAAATGATCTCACAGTTGTGTGATGACCCCTCAGAGGCTGAATTCAGAAAACAACTTACAATAAGGCTCATAGAGGTTTCCGTTGGT
This sequence comes from Pinus taeda, assembly GCA_000404065.3. Classification (NCBI taxonomy): domain Eukaryota; kingdom Viridiplantae; phylum Streptophyta; class Pinopsida; order Pinales; family Pinaceae; genus Pinus; species Pinus taeda. Next base: position 275,204 of record APFE031389149.1, on the reverse strand, counting down.
GTCCATGCCCACTTCAAGCCTGGGAACTCCTAACGGGCACATATTGCATCCAAGATATATGCGAACATGTAGATTTCTACTTGCTAACCTTTGGGCTACTGTCGAGATCCTGTTACCTATTCCTTTAGCCTGTGAGCCAACATGTCGGACTAGTTTCACACATTTCCTTCACTGGCCAGTTGGTCCAATGCGATCACCCAACTCTATGGGAAGGTCTTCATGTTCTCTTGGCCATACAAGCAACATGCAGAGATGACCAAGTACTAATACGCCTTCCATAGTATCTTCGTCTTGTAAATCTAGTTGGGGGTCATCCTGAATTTGGCTAGCTCCTTCACCCATTTCTTCAATATATCCCTAGAGTTGGTATTGTTGCTGGGTATGCTGAAGGGTGCGTCCATGGTGATCACTAGCTTCAGAAAGTGGTACATCTATTGATAGTCTTGTGCCCTGAAGGTAGCAATTGCTGCCTCGTTGACACTTCTCAATGTCATTGTCTCAATATCAGTGTGCGAGATGATCCAATGTATCATGTCCGTGCATGGGAATGCGAGGTATATGCATGCAATTCGATACAAGCAGGACTTGTGAAAGTTCATATAGAATTGGTAGTCTTCAATATTTACCCCAAATTTTCCTGAGAATGCATCATTGACCTATTTCCATTTCAGCTTGATGTCTTTGTCTACGGTCACCTTGGTGTCTTCGTATATCGGCAAACTCATAGACACTCACTCAACTGCTGCTCCAATTGTGCTTCCGTCGGTGTCCTTTGACCCTGCTCTCTTGGAGGCCATTAATCCTGAACTGTTGAGAGACGGATGAATAACTGCTATATCTAGAGACATGGCAACATGCATGGTAAGAAATTTGTCAGTTAAAACCAAAGAAAACTTGAGGACTGACATGCAACATACACGGGGAACTACTGGCAAGGATTGTGTAATTTTCATTGGGAGGCCGAGAGATTGACTGTCAAAACTGCACAAAAGGAAGTTTGAACTGTCAGGAGGCTGGTTGACTACTGGAATTGCACAATGTGCAATCCAGACTAGCTTGTTGGGTGCTGAGATTGCACAATGCACAATTTCAGTTGGCAAGTTATGCAGGCCCAGGGTCTGCATTACACAATTTTTTATGCCAGCAGTCATTGCCTCTCAAAATTGCACAAGGCAAGACCAGAGGGAACTAACTCGCCAAAATTTTGCATTTTTTGGGAGGAAGGTAGAGCCTTCTCTCTTAGAATTGTGTAATGTTGTCCAAGTAAGGAAGAGTCTGCGCCAAGGTTACTCAGACCCGCCCATAGGAAACTAAAAGAATATGAAGATGTGACTGCATGGTGATACTGAGTGTAAGCAGGAGTGAATGATCATGCATGCAAACAAGGAATGCAAGATTTAGAAAATGAAACAACATGCATGTGTGTGAAACGAGTCACCGAATCGACGACTGTTCGTGCAAAATAGTGTCATGCATGCGACAATAGTGAGATGCAAAAAAAAATTGAAACGATACTTGTACAAGCTAACAGGCATGAAAATGACAACAAGCATTCATAGAAATTAAGCAGACAACACTCAAACAAGTCAAAACAGAAAAAGCGACAGAAATGCTGCAAAAGACAAGTAAAGCAAACTTACCTGGAAATAGCTGAGTTGGATGTGTTGAAGACTCCTCGATGTGCTGTGGGATGTTAGAGCTCCAAGATCAATGTGAAGAATGAGCTTTAAAGTGTCAAATAAATAATTTTGAGGCTCATGATGCGCATGCCACAAATCTAGCAAAAAGAGACACTTGGAGGAAAGTTTCTAAATTGATCTTTGATGTAACCTCCAGCTACTAAAAATAGATCCCTAAAATCTAGGGATGTTTTTTTCATGTTTCTTTTTGCTATTTTGGGAATAAGAAGCCCATGCATGCAAGTCAAGTTGTTGGGTCCCAAGTGGAACCTGTCAACCTGAAGGCACATGTAACAACCTGCTTGACTGAGGGGGATTTTGTACAATTTCTGGGAGGAGCTGGGCTGGATGTCCAGAGGGATTACATAATTTCTGGGAGGAGTAGGTGATTGCTACCTAGAATTGAACAATTTTTGGGCTGAGTTGAAGTGCTAGGCCAGATTGAGCAATTTTCCCAAGGAAGGTTGTTTGACTGCATTGCGTAGTGTCTAGGCCCAGCATGCTGCCAATCATATTTGTGCAATTTCTAGAGGGAAGGCTGGTTCCCCTCTAGAATTGTGAAATTTCCTAAGGGAGCTACTCAGCTAGTAGCTGGCCCAAGTTCGGGATGGCATCCTGTGAGGGGACTGAAGCAAAGAATCATGCATAGGCTGGAAAGCTACTGAAAAACCAGTGAAGCTCATGTACTTGACTGTGCAAGGCATGTTGCTGAGGTTGGCTGGTAGGGAAGATCCAAAACGAAGCTAAGGCAAACTTTTGGAGGGTGGTTGTAGCCGCTACAACACTTAGCAACACACTGGTAGAACTCCAGCTCTCTGAATGGACCTTGTTCATGAAAAGAAAGTCTAACACATTTGGAAGTATTGTTCAGTTCTATGTTCATCTTGGTTTCCACGCTTGATTGTAAGATGTAGAATCTCCCAAGCTCTTGGTTGGTCGACACACATTCCAAGACAACCCAACACATTTTTTTCGATTGGGGATGAGGGGTATATTAGTGCACAAGTAGTATGGCCGTCAAAGTTTTAGTTTCATCTGTGGTGTTGCTCTGCTACCAGCAGGCCTGGATAGTACCCCAACAAAGTCACGCAGGAACACAAGCATCGCTCTGCTACCAGCGAGCCTAGTTAGTACCCTGGCAGAGTTAATTGCATCACCTCCCTACGCAGGAAGACTTTCTCTTCTTTTTCCTTATTCATTTTTCAATTTCTTTTAAATTTTCACTTTTTCATTTTTCGTAACTATGCATAGCAGTTATTCATTTCAGAGGCAGAAGAGGGATCTCAACTTATTGAGAGCATAAGAGGTTGTTCCTTTAGAGAATTAGTTTATGTATATACGTATGACATGACTATTAAGGTTTTTCCCCTCACCTTACTCTACTTGACTGAGCTAACAAGGATTAACCCAAAACAACCGACTAGAGTAGGTGACACTAGTTATCGCACAAGCATTGTGTCTTCACCAAGATTCACTTTGAACAGTACGTATTTTCCATCGACGTATCATGGACTGAAGATAACAAGTTCTTCATATAGAGGCAGGATGACAGATAACCAAGTATTGATAACTTCCAAGTCCTCTTGTACTTTACCCAACTTTTTTCAAGAGTCGAACACAGTTTCATGTGAAACTAACCTACGAATGTAAACAAGCAAACAAACAACAAAAAAAAAGCAAAAGCAGAAGTAAATACGTAAGCAAAGTGAGTAAGCAAACAAGCAAGTAAACGAACAAATATGCAAAGTAAGAAGAAAACATGCATGCAAGCAAACAGACCAAAAGAAAACACTATTCCTAGTCCTAAGCTAATGGTACATGGATCTACTTATGCGAAGTGATACTTCCAAAACTGCCGCCGACACATTGGTCGATGCATGTTGGTGAAGGCATAGTCCACGAACAACAAAGTTGTGTGAACCAACAAACATGAAAGATATAACAATGAAGACAAACACACTCTGATTTTAAATATGTGACATGCAATCTGTGGACTTACCATGGTGCCGTGTGACACTGCGTGTAGCTGTTAAGCATACACATACTACTGATTGTGACATGCAAGCAAACAAAAGAAACAATGACAACTTGCGTCGTGCATGCATACTTGCTATGTGAGATTCCTCCAATGCATGAGCGATGGGATTGTGTAGTTTGAGTGGAGGAAGCATAATCTTTGTGTGAGATACATCTTCAATGCATACAAGTGAGTGATGAGGAGCCTCAGGTGATTCAACAATTTCCTGATCAGAAATGAAACCAACCTCAGGACAACAAGGGCCTGACATAACCATCATCTCGGGCTGAAGTGCCTTGACAATCTGTGGGGTTTCAACTTCATCAACAGATAGATCATCATAAACAGGTGGCTTGGAAAAATCAATTGCGATATAATCATCATCGTGATTGAATACGGTAGTAAATAGATCACGACAGATATGATCATCAAAATCAATGATTTCAGCAACATCCTCATGATATGATAAATCAAACAAAGGGGTAGATGAGAAGCAAAAAAAGCCATCCTCTTTGTTTCCATAAAAGGTAGATGAAAAATCAAGTGGATTTTCAATAATGATTTTTCCTCTCGGTTGTCATATGATGGACTGACATCCAGTGTGTTCTGCGAATGATCAACAATGGGTGTATCTGTAGATGGAGATACACATGTCAAATCATGCTTGGAAGAATCACAAAATATGTCAGGAAGGGATGAAGGAGGCTTGCAGAGAAGGGAGTCATCCTTCATTGAGGATTGATGCTCAAGCTCCTAGTCATACTCTTCATGAATAATAGCGCAGGTTGGTTGTGCAACACCAACACCGTCGCTAGCTTGATCCTTGTTCACAAGTGTAGAGTCCAGAATGGAAGAACACAAGACAATTCAATCTGGAGGATCAATAGAACATGAAGACAAAGGTTGAGGTAAGACATGCATGTGACAACCCATGGGCTTCGCACCTAGATCTACGTGAAAATTGAGAGAAGTGATGTTGGGAGGATGTAACAGTTGAACAAATGTGTGTGCCTATTCTCCCACATCACTCTGCGGTGGTGGAGATGCTTGATGAGGGGATGATGGATAGTCACTTGTGACAATGACCGTATCCATCTATGATTGTGCAACTCCATCACCGAAGTATTCTGAGCAGGGCTTGGGCTTAAACTTTCTTTTAGGATTAACAAATTTGGTAAGACAATACTCAAATCTGTCCATAAGATACTGGAATTTCATTTGACTTTTCGGAGCTTGAAATTGCAACACACAGAAGCAGTCCCAAAATTCCATATGCGATTCATGCGAGACCTTCCACTGTTGTAAGAGTTTTTTGTCAAGAGGTTCTGGATCAAAATGATGGAAAGTAGATTCAATGAGATCACAGAATTGCTCAAGTGAGTGCACACTGTTGGGAGGCAGACTCCAACACCACCATTGTGGGGATTCGTGAAGTGTGTATGCAAGAAGCAAACTGACCTCTTCTACATAGAACTCGTCTGCATCCTCAAGGAATGCATAGAATTCTTATAAGTACTCAGGCCAGGCTACTTCTCCTTCACCATCATAAGTGAATTCAGGCAAGAGATCAAAAAACTCCGTAGTGATGTTGAGAGGTTCGGCATGCAAAAGACATCACAAAGGGATGACCCTGATAGAATCTGTTGTCCCTTAAGAAACCAATTTCTTGGGTGTGTAGAAATTGTGCTTAAGACATTAATGTTTATAATTATTGTCACTTGTTTGTCACTTAATTGTATGTTGTACTCACAAATGAAGGACCTGAAAGACCTGGTTTTTAACCCTCAATACTTAGGTGACATGAAAATCTCAGAATTCCATTTGATTGCTAAATATAAATGATGAATGAAGAAAGCTTGAAGAAGTCAGAGACAATATGATGTTTTACACAGAATCTACTATCTGTGATGCTTGGAGAAGTTAAAGATAATATGCTGTCTTACATAGAAACTACTATCTATAACTTAGAAGATTGCAGAGGTAGGAACTTCAAGTATAGGAGCACTCTTTTAAGGGATTTTAACTTCATTTACATAAGAAAATAAACACCTACAACTTCATTACCATACTTAAAGGAAGAAAACATATAATGACACATAACAGAGAAGTCACAAAATCATACCCAACAATGTGTGGAAAACTTCTAATTCTTTCATTAATCAATTATTTTATCAAGAATACAGTGGCCTAGTCTCCAGGTTCTCCAAAGTTTGAACCCTTTCTCTGTAAATTTTCCTCCTTTTATACATTGTGAGACAGTTGGTAATTACTAAAACTGTCAAATTGCTTAACTATCTACTAACCATCTAAAGTAAAAATCACTACAGAATATTACATTAGAGGTTAAAAGACACCTCATTCTTAAGAAAGTAAAATAACAAGAAGTAACAAAATTTAGAATGGTTGTTCGATGTTCAGATCTGTGACTTGGCTGTTGATGAAGTTTCTCTGTAGATGTTCTGATAATGGTTAGACTATTTTATCACAACAAACTACATTTTGACAAAACTTTGTGTGTGGACTTGGGCCCACGTATATATCAGGAGTGTTCCAGTTGGCAGAAACACAAATAAACCCAACCAATTACCATTGCCTTTGGAATTTTAGTCATTCGTCTCTAACTTTAGTTATTTTGCTAAAACAGAGAAATCGGTTGATTTATGCGAAATATGGAAAACCACGGAACTAAAAAGGATTTAGACTCCTGTTCATAAACTTATCATGTCCACTTGAGCTCTACGCGATCACTATCTGATCACCTAGTCAATAAACGGTCCAATCCTTCAGAACTCAATGAAACTTTAAACCTGTTGAACAAAACCTTATCGCATCCATTTTTTCAACAACCCTTTGACCCCCACACCGACCCAATAAGAAATAAAACTTCCAGTTAAATATTTATTGGGTCCGATTTTAAAAATAAAACTCGTTTACTTTTCGATGCAATATCCGTTGGATCTTGTCCCTTTCGATGAACGACTACGATTGCTCTGGACTTCAACGGATTGAACTACATTTCATACACCATCGTATTCGATTTCCAAAATAAAATTTGTTCTAGTCACCCATGCTATTGCCGTCAGATCTTTTGCGTTGAAAGCAAATGAATCAGATCTTCTTGCGAGTTTCTCGCATTCAAAAGCTGTCAATAAAATAAAATAAGTTATTTCTTTGAAATTTCCGCTTTCCCCTTATTTATGCTACAAAAAAATATTTGATTTTTTTCATTTTTGTAATAAAATTGAAAATAAAATTAAAAGGACAATGGATGCTACAACATCTGGCTCCACCTGGGGATAGTTCTTTTGCCACAGAAGCACTAAGAACCATAGATCAGTGCCTTCACCTTGGGAATGGAGTCACATATTGCTTAGCCAATTAAAATTCAATGGAATTTGTACAATGAATTCACTCTGGTATCTACAATGACAAGATGCTTATGCTTCAGAACTGGAAGTAATGTTTGAGGTATTGCACATTGACAGGCAGCTGCAAAGATTCACCATCAAGATTCTATAGGAAGAATGTATTATTTGTCCGTGCTTCTATAATTCTGAATGGGCCATACCAGAGAGGATCAAACTTTCCATGTTTACCCTTATCTTCTCTTCTAGTATCCCACCTTAATATCAGGTCTCCAACTTTAAAGTCAATTTCTCTAGGGTTTCTATCTAAAATACTCTTCATCTTTGATTGATACATAATCAAGTTGTCTCTTACCTTATCCCTGTTTCACTCAACTATACTACCTTATTCATTCTTCGTATCAAAGCGTTGGGCTCTTCTTTTGCCTCCTGAATCATTGCAATCATAGGATTCACAAGTTGGCTTGGGAACACAACTTGAGTTCCATACACTAACTAAAATAGTGATTTGCTTGTAGACCTTCTTGTAGTCACTCTAGCAGCCCATAGAGAAAACTTTAACTTAGAATCCCACTCTTTTTGGTTCTCTGCAATAGTTTTCTTAAGGATCTTCATCAAAGTTTTGTTAGTGGATTAAGCTAATCCATTTCCTTGTGGATGATAAGTTGTTGAATGGGATAAAATAACATTATAATTTTAACAAAAAGCAATATACTTACTTGAATTGAAGACTTAAGAATTGTATGTTATGATTTTTATAGGGCATCCAAATTTGTTGAAAATATTCTCCTATAAGAACTTCATCACCACCTGGTCATTTTCCCTTTTAGTAGGTATAGCTTCTACCCACTTGGTGAAATAATCACTAGCTGTGAGAAGACATTTGTGCTATCTACTTGAAGGTGGATTAATCTCTCCAACAAAGTCCAGTCCCCATTGTCTGAATGGTTCTTCTATGAAGACTGGGATCAAAGGCAAGGGAACTAACCTCTTCTTCTCAGCAAAAAGCTGACACTTCTGACAACTTCTGACAAACTTATATGTATCACCAAATAGAGTAGGCGAATAAAACCTTGTCTGGAGGATTTTAAGTGCAATAGCCTTCCAATGATAATGTCCTCCACATAACTTCTCATGATAATCTTTCATGGTCTTTGTAAAGTCATCCTCTGTTAAACATAATAACAAAATTCCTAAGGATCCTTCCAATAGAATCTACCCTCAACAATCACATATGGATGGGCTTTGATATTTAATGCTCTATACTTTGTTCTATCCAAAGATTGAGGACAAGAGAGAAAACACAAATAATGGACTATGTGCTTGTACCATTCTGAACATAAAAACTTATACCTGATCTTCATACATGGGTCTGGATTTTCTTCATCTTCTTCAATTATTTTTTCATTCACGGGTGTCAGCGAGTTGATTCTCAATGCCTGAAAGTTTGACTCTATCAACATCTTTGCCAATCCTTTCCCTTTAACCAGCTTTGTGGTCTTTATGTCCAAGTCATATTCTTGGATCTTGGCTATCTACTTTCCTCTTTTGCCTTCCACATCGCTCTGGACTAAGACATCTTTTACTGCAGCATTCAACACATAAGCAATGATCTGTGACTGTAGCACATAAGTCCTGAAGGCCTTTAGGGCTTTTACCAAAACATATACCCATTTTTCAAGAATATTATACTTTAATTCAACATCTCTGAGAATCTTGCTAAAGAAAGCAACTCGCTGCTCCTTTTTTTCATCATTTTTCTGCAACAAGACAATAGTTATTGAATTAGGTGATGCAAATGAGAAAACTTGGAAAGGCTTTTGATAATCAAGGCTAATTAGGACTGGAGTAGTTTTTAATGCTTCTTTAATCCTGGAGAATTACTATCTGGCTTCCTTGGTCCAATGCACTTCATTCTCTTTCTTCAACATATTAGTAATTTCTTTTACAATTTCTACATAATTGGACAAAAAGCTCCTTAAATGTTTATTTTTCCCAGAAATTTCTGAATGTCCTTCTTACTCCTGGGAAAAGTTAATTTCTGCACAACTTGCACCCTTGTTGGATCTATCTTCACTCCATATCTAGAAACAATGTGCCCCAACAATTTTCCCTCCTCCAAAGAAAAAATGGACTTCTTAGGATTCAAGGAAAGCCCAAATCTTCTACATTTTTCAAAAGTCTTTTTTAGATGGTCCAGATGCTCCTCATTAGACTTAGAGAAAACAATGATGTCATCCAAGTATATCACTACAAACTTATCTCCCACAAAATCAATGTCCATAGTTCTCTGGAATGTAGCACCTACATTCATCAACCCAAAAGGCATTCTAGCATACATAAAGGTTCCCCAAGGAGTTGTGAATGCAGTCTTCTTCTGATCTTCTTTATCCACAACCACCTATTTATACCTAGAAAACCCATCTAGCATTGACATCCTAAATGGTCCTGTTATGTTCTGCAACACATGATTCAGTTTAGGTAATGGATAGTTATCTTTCAAGGAAGCCCTGTTGAGATTTCTAAAGTCCACACATAGCCTTATCTCTCCATTCTTCTTCCTTACATGCACTAAATTGGCCACCCAGCCAGAGTACCTGAGTGGAACTATAATCTTGGCATCAAGCAACTTTTTGACTTCTTTCTCGGTCAATGGTAAGATCAGAGGGTTTATTTGCCTGAGCTTCTACTTAAATGGTTTAATCCCCTCTTTCAAGGGAATCTTGTGCTGAATAGTAGTTACATCATATGTTTTAAGATCCTCATAGCACCAAGAAAAAACATCAACATAGTCCTTGAAAAGTTTAATATATCTCTCCTTATAATTAGGTGGAACTCCATTGAATAATTTAACTAACCTAGGCTCCTCCTGGGTTCCAATATTGTGATCTTCAATCTGCTCATCCTGTGGAATTTTCTGTGAACTAACAACTACATCATTGGAGTTAAAAAGTCTTTCAAGAGAGACAAGTCCCCTTGGCAGAGTATTATCTTTCAATTGAATAATTTTTTGATTAACTATATAATTTTTCAAACCACTTACTTCTGCACCTTCTGTTGCTTCATCTTCATCCTGATCAATCTCTGTGTCTTGAAAATATTCAATCATAGTAAAAAATTATTTAATCTGCTGATCATCTTCAAAAATCTGCCAATGTTTAATATTACCAGGAACAGAAGGCCTATGCCTCATTTCAACCTCATATCTCAGCTTTGGATTAATAGGAGGCCTAAAAGTACTAGTAGCCACATCCAAAGAGTCTACCAATCTATTTCCATCTCTTGGAATGAAATGAATATTGAAAGCTTCAAAGAAGTTCTCAACCAAATCCCACACTTCATTTATGTATCCCCTAAGCCTAGTGTGTTTTATCTGACAATGGTTCTTTATTTGCTTTATATTTAGCTCAGAATCTCCAAAGACAGAAATTGACTTGAATCCCATTTGTTTTGCTATTTGCAGAGAAATGATGAAGGACTCATATTTTTCCACGTTGTTTGTTGCTTCGAACTCCAATTTAAAAGAAAAAGGGAACATATTACCTCCAGGTGCAATTAGAAGGAAACCAACACCTGTTCCTTCCTTAGAATAGGCTCCATCAAAGAAGCACTTCCACACCCCTTCGATTTGTAGCTCTGTATTTACACTAGCTGAAGCAAGCTGCCTCTCGCTATCTTCAGCTAACTTTTCATTATCATGTAGCACGAAGCAAGCAAAATCATCTTTCTCTTGACTATATACAGGTGAACTACTTGCCCTGTTTTTTGTGATTGTTTTCACAAATCTGGTTTCTCTATACAACCTCCTTTCTTTTCCACCAAAAATTGGTATAACAACATATGTAATATCTAGTTTCAAAACACCACCCAATTTGGCTCCCTATGACCTAGATAGAAAGATTCCAAACCTAGCAGGGATATCTGCTACCACTGCATCCATTACCAAGCTTCTAGCTAAGATCTGGGCTAGTGACACCACCATATCTTTAATGACCCCCAAACACTTGATTTTATTTGAATCAAAAGAATACAAGTCTTTGTAAGGTTTAGTAACTTGTAGGTTTAGCTATTTCATCACTGATAATGGCATAAGGTTATGTGAAGCTCCTGAATCAAACATACAATTGTGCAAGAGGAAATCATGAATCAATAGAGAAATGTAGAAAGGAGGGGTTGAAGAATCTACCTCCTCCACATGTGGACCAAAAACCACCACTAGTTTATCTTCTTGCAGATTCACAGTGTCATTTACATTCACATTTTCTCTTAGATTGATAAACTCAACAATCTCTCTCTGATAAACCAGTGTTTTGACCAACTTTGTGAGGGGCATTTGAATTCTGTTTTCTCTATTTCTTTAGTTAGACTAAACACATGACCCTATTTAGCATTCCTTTCATTTTCATCTTCACCTCTCTTCATGACTGAAATCTCTTGTGGAATGGAAACAAGTTTTTCTAAAGGAATTTTTTCACTTTTGTCTTGAGAAGACTCACCTTGAAGCATTTGAGTCTTTCTACTTGTATTCTGCTACTGCTTTCCTAAATTTAGTTGTTTTGCAGGCTATGGTTCTTGTGGATTCGCCTTCTGTAAGGGAGCTGGAACTTGCTTCTCACCTTTATCTTCTTGACTTCTAGACCTTTTCCTTGATCTCAAGTCATATTTCTTATGTAGTTCTTCCTGCATAAAATCAGAAAACTGCTTCCAATACTCATCAATTTCATTCTCATCATAAATGGGATCTGTTTCAGCATATTGATATTCTTCTCCCTCAACACCTAGTTCATCTTCATCTACTACATACAATGTGGAAATATGATCATCATGGTCCCTACAATGCTCTGGTATTTCATTAGGATCCACTTCTATATACAGTGGTGCTTGAATTTGATCTTGATCTTTTCTCTCCTTCTACAAAATTTGCAAAGGTTGTATTCTATACTGAGGATTAAAGTTCACGTTCTGTTGTGCTTTCCTCTGATAATTCTTACTTTCCAACTCTAATTTAATCAATTTATTTGACAAAGTTTTAATTACATTACTCATATCCTCTAATGTTTGACTTGGAGAGGATTCAAATTTAGCCTTTCCCTTATCTTGGATAGGTTGTGCATTTGGTGTTTTACCTGCAACCACCATATTTGCTTCTATCTCTAATGCATATGTTTGGATCTGACCAAGGGTTGGCGATCTCCTCTCCCTCAATGTAAATCCAAAATATGATTCAAAATCCCCTAGAAATGTTATTTTTGCACCAGCAGGAGTGGGCTTAATCTCCACTGGAAGACTATTGTACAATTTATTAAAACTTCTAATGAATTTAGCAACACTTTCATGAGATTTCTTCTTGATAGCATTAAACTCTATGAGTGAATACCCATGGTCTCTTTTCTCTCCCCATATCTGGGTTAATAGGCGCTTCATCTTTTCCCATGTAGAAATACAGTTATTAGGAAGCCCTTTAAACCATTTCCTTGCTTCTCCATCCAAGGATTGGACAAAAAGTCTTAGAACAACATCCAGGTGTTCAACATTTAAGTTTTATGCGAAATTACAAAATACTGATATATGATTCTCTACTGTTTGTTCATCCTCGACTGTGAAAGAGGAAGAATCTTCAAGTATTCTTGTGGCATTTGATTCAACTGTTGTGGTAATTGAATAGGTGCATACATATTCATCAAAAATGTAGGTGCTACCATATTTGCTCCTGAATTTACTGAACCTTGATTACCAACAGATGTAGAACCTTACTGAGGAGTAAATGGAGTGTGCAGAGGTGGTAATGTAGTTATAGGTTCAGGATGAATAACTATAGCAGATACTGAAAAAGAAACATACTCTAAAGATTGTTCTTGACAGTTGGGTTCTTGAAATGAATTGGATGTAAAAGGTGACTCTTGGTCAATAAAAGATGAATGTGAAAGATGTGATGAACTACTGCCTGGTGAAGACAGTGTAGGACTTGTTGTAAGTGGAGTTTTAGGCCTTCCAAACCTCTTGAAAACTAGCTTCTCAGGATCTAAAATGGCTTGAACTTTCTGCTGTGAGGTATCTGACCTTGTATGGGGTTTCTTTGGAGCCAGAGTTATTTCCTTTGTTCAAAACAACCAAATATTTCCTCCTCACTAAACAACCAAAGGAAAATATTGAAAACCTAGGGAAAAGTGTTCTTGTCTTCTCTCCTCGACAGCGGAGCCAATTCATGTTGTCCCTTAAGAAACCAATTTCTTGGTTGTGTAGAAATTGTGCTTAAGACATTAATGTTTATAATTATTGTCACTTGTTTGTCACTTAATTGTATGTTGTATTCTCAAATGAAGGACCTGAAAGACCTTGTTTTTAACACTCAATACTTAGGGTGACATGAAAATCATAGAATGCCATTTGATTGTTGAATATAAATGATGAATGAAGAAAGATTGAAGAATGCAGAGACAATATGTTGTTTTACACAGAATCTACTATCGGTGACGCTTGGAGAAGTTAAAGATAATATGATGTCTTACATAGAAACTACTATCTATAACTTAGAATAATTGCAGAGGTAGGAACTTCAAGTATAGGAACAATCTTTTAAGGGGTTTTAACTTCATTTACATAAGAAAATAAAGACCTGCAACTTCATTACGATACTCAAAGGAGGAAAACATATGATGACACATAACAGAGAAGTCACAAAATCATACCCAACAATGTGTGGAAAACTTTTGATTCTTTCATTAATCAACAGCCTTATCAAGAATACAGTGGCCTAGTCTCAAGGTTCTCCAAAGTTCGAAGCCTTTCTCTATAAATTTTCCTCTTTTTATACATTATGAAATAGTTGGTAATCACCAAAACTGTCAAGCTTCCTAACTATCTACTAATTGTCTAAAGTAAAAATCACTACAGAATATTACATTAGAGGTTAAAAGACACCTCATTCTAAAGAAAGTAAAATAACAAGAAGTAACAAAATTTAGAATGGTTGTTCGTTGTTCAGATCTGTGACTTGGCTACTGATGAAGCTTCTCTGTAGATGTTCTGATAATGGTTAAACTGTTTTAACACAACAAACTACATTTTTACAAAACTCCGTGCATGGACTTGGGCCCATGTATGTATCATGAGTGTTCCGATTGGTGGAAACACAAATAAACCCGACCAATTACCATTGCCTTTGGAATCTTAGTTGTTCGTCTCTAACTTTGGTTATTTTGCTAAAACAAAGAAATCGGTTGATTCACGTGAAATATGGCAAACCACGCAACTGAAAAGGATTTAGACTCTAGTTCATAAACTTATCACGTCTACCTGAGTTGTGCGCGATCATCATCCGATCACTTAGTCAATAGATGGTCCGATCCTTCGGAACTCAACAAAACTCTAAACCTGTTGAACAAAACCTTATCGCGTCCATTTTTTCAACAACCCTTTGACTCCCACACTGACCCGATAAGAAATAAAACTGCTAGTTAAAGATTTATCAGGTCCGATTTTAAAAATAAAACCCGATTACTTTTCGACGCGATATCCGTCGGGTCTCGTCCCTTCCAATGGATAGTTGTGATTGATCTAGACTTCAATGGATTGAACTGCATTTCATACACCATCGCGTCCGATTCCAAAATAAAATTCGTTCTAGTTACCCACAGGATTGCCATCGGATCTGTTGCCTTGTAAGCGAATGACTCATATCTTCGCGCGGGTTTCTTACATTCAAAAGCCGTCAATAAAATAAAATAAGTTATTTTTTTCAAATTTCGTTTTTCCCCTTATTTCCGCTACAACATAATATTTGATTTTTTTTTCATTTTTGTAATAAAACTAAAAATAAAATTAAAAGCACAATGGATGCTACAACAAAATCCATGATAGATGTGAAAAGGTTCAAAATAGGATGAGAGGACACAACTTGTCATCTGTCCCTCTTTCTAGCATCATAAATGTTGATGGTGCTGGACCTGCCAACATGTTGGAGGATCTCTCCGATAAGAAGTCCCAACTAGACCTCAGACCATTTGGTTTAGGAGTCCCAGTAGTGGGTGGTATGGTATCACCTTGACTGTGGTTGCATGCAGAGGCAAGTAAGATATCCCTGTTGGTAGCAAGGGTGTGACATATGCAACAAGATAAGGAAGGTGTATGAACGGTTCTAACATGTGGAGAGTGAGGTGAGTGTGCCCCTTGGAAACCTGTGAAAGCATGCAATTAAGAAGGGAACACAAAAGTGAAGATGCATCACAAACTGGAAAGCAAGTAAGCTAACAATCCAAAGTGATGGTTAAACCAACAACACATTTCAGTAAGATTCATACATACATATATAGAAAGAGCCTATACACACATGCGTAAGCAAACAAATACATATATCATTAGAGTAAACGAGATAGCTGAAATAGAATAACAACATATGCATGAACTGTGTTGGCTTTCTTATATTAAGAAGTGAAAGTTCCAATCATACAGTACAACCATGACTGACCACTAGTCCTAATAGCAGAAGGCTACAGTCACTGCTTCTTGCTCCTCCAAAGAGATGTACTAGCTCTGCACTATGGTGAAGCCAAGGCTCATTATAATACTCTCCAAGCTTTCTCTAAGATACTCCTATTATAAGCTTGGCTGACCAAAAGCCTCTACAATGAGTTATGAGGGACTATATATAGAAAATAGTGGGTTGACCCTTGACATTCCCCTTTGTGACTATTCACCTACCCTCATGACTCTTCAACTACTCTATGACTGTTACATTCAGCTATTGACACTTGAACTTACACTTCACAAGTTGCTACATACAATCTGAACATGTACTCATGTGAGACAAAATAAGCTTGAGCAAGCCATGCAAGACATCACTATGACTCGAACAATTGTGGGAAAACCAGTTGTTCGACATTCTCATGATGGTCGATAGTAACGAACTGATGCCAAGCTCGATAGTCCACGATGGTGTTCGTGTACTCTGTGGTGAAATCATTCTGGAAACGAACTCTTACCTCTATTGCATCTAGGTACACTGATTTGGCTCCTTTTTCCAACTCGTCTAATAACATGTGCATCATTGTCTTGAGTGTGGCCAAACCAATGACATAATGATGCATTGTATCTGCACTGATCACCAATTTTGCGTTGGTGGGTATGCACATCAACTTGTCAAAGTACGAGTCAATATCCAGTCAGACTTGTGCCTTTTTCTTTGCCTTGGTGAGTGTCCCAATAGATGAGATCACATGTACATGCACATGAACATCCATGCTTCTGAATACCTGTGCATGGGAAGCCTGCAAATTAGTGATGAGCTGCGGGAGTTCTTCATAGTTCCGTATCTGACTCCGGATATGTGCGTTCAGCTCAACCGCTATGGGCTTCATCATCTTGGGAAAGTGTAATGGGACTCCCTTGTACCTCATTGTCCATGTTTTAATGTGATAAAAAATAGTATGCAATTTTGACAAGATACGTGCTCTTCTAGCACATCGCTGCTGCCAACCATTGAGATGGACAAATGCCTTATGCACAATACCAAATCTGGATCATCGCCCGCATGACCATCTCAAGGGACATCGACCTCTTGGTGGTAAGGCATGAGGTCGATGTCTTTCTCTAACTCTGGCTATTCCATCTTTGTATCCATCTGCTCAAGTACTCATTCAATCTCTTGCGCGAAGTCTTGCTCCTGCGACTGTTCACCCTGTCTGCTTTGTGCCAGCTGCTCGGATGAGTCTACTACATATATGGGCACAATTTCATCAGTTTGTATATGTTGTGCCTCCTTATTGTATCTATAATTGTTGTACTTCCTTCTCCTATTTGCACAGATCCTGTTCCTTCCGGAGTTTCTCCTTCAACTCATGCAACTCCTTCACTCTTTCCTCCATCCTCTGTTTTTCTCTCTACCTTTGTGCGGTCCTCCCATCACACTATTACCTCTTTGCATCTATTGCCAAATATGATTTCTGCATAAGTAGGTTTGCTATGAGCTTGCAAATTATTCTGCCTCCGTGCTATCGATAATATTTCTCTTGCCTTTGTCGTGCGCTGGTATGTTTACCTCTGCTGGTGCTCTCCTGGATGTTTCTTCACACTGTCTCGCTAACCATTCCACAACGATGTCAACCAGTTTATTGGGCTTGGAGAAGCTGTGAAAATATCTCCATGGGCATTCCTCAGCGCAATGACATGCCTCGTGGATCCATGTAAACTATATTCTCGTGCAGTGATCCTTCACAAAACAATATGGGTCATACGAATTGAATCTTCAGGTGTCGAAAGGATATTTCTTGAACTCTTATGTTTTGGCATCTGCATGCTTGCGATTCTGTATCTCGTACAACCCAATTCGCAACAGAAGAGTGGGCCAATGTGCCTTCTTCTTCCGGTTCAGCCTAGATGAAAGTCCTGCTGAGATATGGTATGATACTTCTTGCATGATGAGCTTGTCCATGGAAAACTTCGACAAAACATGCAGAGGCTTCTCCGCGTTGTACATTTGTACGAAGGTGCCAGACGATGAGGAATACCAATTCGCTATGTCGATTAGTGCCTCCATTGCTTCCTTTGACATGCAAGGTGGATCATGCTCAAATATCATCTTGTACACCGGGGTAACTAAATGATCTGACAGCTGTGTGATGACCCCTCGGGAGTTGCATTCGGAAAACAGTTTACATTAAGTGTTAACAGAGGTTTTCGCTGGTGTCCATGCCCACTTCAAGCCCAGGAACTCCTGAAGGGCACATATTGCATCCAAGATATATGCAGACATGTAGATTTCTGCTTGATGACCTTTGGGCAGCTACCAAGCTTCTGATACCTTTTCCTTTAGCTTGTGAGCCAAGATGTCGGACCAATTGAATGCTTTGCCTTCACTGGCCAATTGGTCCAACGCGATCACCCAACTATGCGGGAAGGTATCTGTGTTCTCTTGGCCATAAAAGCAACATGAAATATGACCAATTACTGATATGCATTCCATAGTATCTTTTTCATGTAAATATGGTTGGGTGTCATCATGAATTTGGCTGGCTCCTTCACCTAGTTCTTCAATATATCCCTGGAGTTGCTATTGCTGCTGGGTATGATGAAGGGTGTCTCCATGGTGATCACTGGCTTCAACAAGTGGTACATATGCTAATAGTACTATGCCTTGAAGGTAGCAATCTCTGCCCCACTGAAACTGCTCAATGTCATCATCTCGGGATCAGTGTGTGAGACGATCCAATGTATCATGTCCGCGCATGGGAACGTGGGGTATCTGCATGAAATTCGATACAAATTGGACTTGTGAATGTCCATATAGACTTGTCAGTATTCAAGATTTTCCCCAAATGTGCCTGAGAATACATCATTTACCTCTTGCCATTTCATCTTGATGTCTTTGTCTATGGTCAGCTTGGTGTCTTCATATATCAGCAAACTCATAGACACTCACTCAACTGTTGCTCCAGTTATGCTTTTGTCAGTGTCCTTTGACCCTACTCTCTTGGAGGCCATTGATCTTGAAGCGCTGAGAGATAGATGAACACCTACTATATCTAGAGACATGGCAACATGCATGGCAAGAAATCTGTCCGTTAAAACCAAAGAAAGCTTGAGGACTGACATGCAACATACCCGGGTAACTACTGGCAAGGATTACACAATTTTCACTGGAAGGCCAAGAGACTGACTACCAGAACTGTGCAAAAGGAATTCCATACTGTCGGGAGGCTGGTTGAATGCCGGAATTTCTCAATGCGCAATCCAGACTGGCCTGCTGGGTGCTAAGATTGCGCAATGCGTAATTTCAGCTGGCAAGTGATGTAGGTCCAGGGACTGCACTATGCAATTTTCTAGGCCAACAGTCACTACCTCTCAAAATTATAGAAGGCAAGACAGGAGGGCACTGACTAGCTAGATTTGCTCATTTTCTGGGAGGAAGGCAGAGCCTTCCCTCTCATAATTGCGCAATGCTATTAGAGTAAGGCAAAGTTCAGGCTAAGGTTGCGTAGACCCGCCCACGGGCAACTAAAAGAATATGAAGATGTGAATGCATGGTGATACTAAGTGTAAGCATAAGTGAATGATCATGCATGCAAACAATGAATGCAAGATTCAAAAAATGGAACAACATGCATGTGTGTGAAACAAGTCACCGAATCAGCGATTGTTCGTGAAAAATAGTGTCATGCATGCGACAGTAGTGAGATGAAAACGAAAACTAAAATGGTTCTTGTACATGCTAACATGCATGTAAACGACAATAAGTGTTCACAGAAATCAAGCAGACAACACTCACACAAGCCAAAACCTAAAAAAAGACACAAATGCTGCAAAATGCAAGTAAAGCGCACTTACTCGGAATTAATTGAGTTGGATGTGTTGAAGACTACTAAATGTGCTATGGGATGTCAGAGCTCCAAGATTTATGTGAAGAATGAGCTCTGAAGCATCGAATAAATATTTTGAGGCTCATGACATGCATGCCACAAATCTAGGAAAAAGCGACACTTGGAGGAAAGTTTATAAAACAATCTTTGCATGTAACCTCCAGCTACTAAAAGTAGATCCCTAAAATCTAGGGATGTTTTTTTCTATTTTGGGAATAAGAAGCCCATGCATGCAAGTCAAGTTGTTGGGTCCTGGGTGGAACCAATCAACCTAAAGGTACATGCAAAAACTTGCTTAACTAAGGGGGATTTTTGCACAATTTTTGAGAGGAGCTGGGCTGGTTGTCCAGAGAGATTGTGCAATTTATGGGAGGAGCAGGTGACTGCTACCTAGAATTGCACAATTTCTGTGTTGAGATGCAGTGTTGGGCTAGATTGCGCAATTTTCCTAAGGAAGGTTGTTTGAATGCATTGTGCAGTTTCTGGGCCGAACAGGCTGGTAGTCAGATTTGTGCAATTTCTGGAGGGAAGGCTATTTCCCCTCCAGAATTGCACAATTTCCTAAGGGATCTGCTCAACCAGTAGCAAACCCAAGTCTGGGATGGCAGCTTGTGAGGGGAGTGAAGCAAAGAATCATGCACAGGCTCGCAAGCTGCTAAAAAACCAATGAAGCTCATGTATTTGATAGTGCAAGACATGTTACTGAGAATGGTTGGTAAGGAGGCTCCAGAACGAAGCTAAAGAAAAATTTTGGAGGGTGGTTGTAGCCACTACAACATAACCACATGTTTGTTCTTCTTCCCTCGGTCAATTTTCCTAGGCCATCAATAACGTAAAATATCGCAAAACCCATTATTTTTACCATTTCACCCATCATCATTTCCTCTTCTCTATCCAATCTCACCCAAGCACCTAGGGTTTCATGCCAAGTGCATCATCTATATGCCCTTGGTCTAGATTCTTCATTAAATCATAGTCTTATCTACAATCATTGACACTAGCTAAATGAAAACATGAATTTCTCTTGAAGAAACCATAACCTCACCCTCTACAATGCATAGAAGCATATATGTGTTGCAATATGGAGCCATCTTGGTCAACATTTTGATTTCATGAGTTATAATATCATTCAAAATGTTGCCCCTAGTCACTCTTAATATCCATGCTTATTCCTTATCCACGTAGACCTAGATCTTATGGCTTGGTTACAAAACCAAAAATGAAGAATAATCAACCAATAGATAAACAAAAGTAGCCTCAATCCTATACCTTAGAGTTCCTTGGATTTTATATTTGTGAGCTAGTTTGTATAATGGCTGTTGTTTTTCTTATGCAGGGAAATTATGTACTTGTCAAGGAAAATTGCTTGTAAATCCCCTGCTCTTGAGACCCCAAATGAAGAGCCACCTACAAGCTCACTTGGTCCTGAGTTCACAGAGAATCCATTCCTCATTGACAAATATACAACATATGAATGGATAGAAGTGTACCAACTCAAGGCAACCTACCTCCAGATGACCTAAACTTAGAAATATACATGGCTATTAGAAGGTCTTGGCTACAAAAGGTGGACAATCATATGCTTAGATTTCCATGTGTAAAGATAGTTGAGTGGATTGTGAAACATGTTGATCCTAAGGAAGCCATGATTAGGGATACTCATATAAATCCTATTTCTTCATTCAAATCCTCTGACATTGACATGTATTATAATCTTTCCAAAGAAGAAATGACCTTCAATGGTTAATGGCTAGTATATTTCAAGATACTTCCCAGAGAGATATCAAAGACTTGTTATACCAATAAAGAAATCTTCAAGTCCTGGTAAAAAAATAATATACTAATCATATTGTAAATACATCCTTTCAATTAGTTTCTCCCATGTTATGCAAGTTGTATGGTCAATCCAATGTAGAAACCCTCTATGAAGGATGGGTTCCATTGATGTAATATTTGGTAGTTGAAGGAATCATTTTCAACTTGGCCGATATCCTCTCTCTTTACCTGAAGGAAAACATCAATCAAGATTATAATTCAAAGAAAATCCATCAGACTCAATTCCTCACGGCCTCTTACCTCTTTGATAACATTTATGTCAAGTATGCATTTCCAAAAATGTGATAGAAGTGGATAATTATTGGGGCCTTTTTTTTGAATTTTGGATTTTGGTGGGGACAATGGTTCATGTTGCGGAACTAACAGTCAAAGGAAAGGGACAAGAACTGGGCGTGAATGGGTAGTTGTAGAAAGGTGGCAGAAGAGTACAAAAGTAGCCAAGCAAAGGAAATAGAAGGCGGTCGAGGGTGGAGTCAGCTGAATGGAACTGGCAATAGGAATGCAGAGCAAAGGTTAAAAGGAAAAATATAGCATGAGGAAGCAGTTGGTGATGAAGTGGGTGAGAAAGGGTGGGATCTTGAGAGCCGGATCAGTTGTGGAAAGGCTAGGACTGTCCTCGACTCTTCTTATGCCCATTCTTTTCAATTGTTTTTTATGAAAAAGTACTCCTTGTGTATTTAATGAATGAGCCTTGAGCCTTTTATATTTTGTCATGTAATCTCTTATATTCTAGCTAATGAAAGAAGCAATTTGGGTTCCTTATTGTATTGTTGTGTTCATTATGGGTTATCTAAAATTTTAAATGAATGATCAACAACTAGGTAGTTTCCTGTGATGGCATGAGCAGAGTGATAATCTTAGATAGTACAAAGAATTGAGAGTGATGAGGTATTGTTTTCCGTTATTTTCATTTCTACGATACCCCACCCAGCCCCATCTAACTTCGATCGTAGCATGCCTCGGGTGAGACTCCTTGCCCTTCGGGTAAGGTGAAGAAGTTGGCGTTGTCCTAGACTACAAGAAAACCTTGTTGGCCCCTTGAGCCTAAACCCAAGGTCTCTTCCCTGTTGTCATTTTCATGCCAATAAATGGTTCCATTTTCAGGACCTGAAATCAAAGAGGGGTTTAGAATATGGTATCGAGGATATTTAAGAAAGAAATAAGAAACTGGTGGGATGACCAAGTGGATCAGTTTGTGTCGCAACAAGCTGTCCTTTGAAGCCAGACTGTTTCTAAGGTGAACGAAGAGATATTACACTCAGAAGCTGCAAGTTGTCATTACGAAACATTCTGGTGTAAGTTCCCAGAGGAACTATATAATTGGCTACAAAGACTGCAAGTGAAGGGTATATCGAAAGGACAAAAACCATCTTGTCGCGGTTGGGGCCCCACTGATCTTGCAGAACTCCAGCACCTGGACATCGATCTAACAAGAGCAATAGACTTTTGGGTACAAACTACTTTGGATGGATATGTTGTCGAGTTTGTGACAGAAATTTATCAATCCTTCTCAAAGGTTGATGCAGTATTCAGATCGAGGCTAAGATGAAAATTGATGAAGGAAGTACTTCTTTGGATTAAAATTATGATGGTGAAAGAAGGTTTAATTTCTTTCTAAGAGGCGAGCATGGAAACGTAAAACCCTAGTGACGGGGAAAGGATGAAAGGGGGGGGGAAATGCTACTAAATTAGGGATTATGATTCCATTGAAAGGATGGATGTAGAAGACTCACAAAGGGCTAGGGAAGTGAGAGCGCATAAGAGGGGACTGATAGCAGAAAAGTGGCAGGAAAGGGCCATGTATGTTATGAAGGTGCATGTGGAGGGACCA
This sequence comes from Pinus taeda, assembly GCA_000404065.3. Taxonomy (NCBI): domain Eukaryota; kingdom Viridiplantae; phylum Streptophyta; class Pinopsida; order Pinales; family Pinaceae; genus Pinus; species Pinus taeda. The sequence goes on along the minus strand of APFE031389149.1, from coordinate 252,123 downwards.
CACCAAGTAGGAGTGGTGTCAAAGGGTCCAGGACAAAGAGATGAGATAGTGTAGAACTCAGAGAAATGAATAGAGACAGATGGGCCAAACGGAAGCATGAAAGGTGGTAGGAGCCATCCTTCCTCAGTCGCAAGGGAGGTGTCTAATGGAAGTGGTCACAACAACCCCAAGGAAGAGATGGAAGATGAGATGTGTGATTTTATGAGAAAACTGTTTGCGGAGGGAAATGCGCCAAATGAAATCAACCATCCAACCCCCTGAAGCTTAGGTAGCTTTCACCCCGACCTTCCCCTGGTACTGTACAACAGTCATGGTAAATTTGTTGCTAAGTTGGTTAAAGCAATACAGATACAAAGTGTGCATGTTAGATATAAAATAGATTTTGGTATCTTTAATAGTAGTGGGAATAGTAATATTAGTAATCTAGGATTGTAAGGTTCTCAATAGCTAGGGACTCAAGGCTTTGTTCTTCTAGTGCGCGCTCAAGCCAGAATGGCAAGATCCTCTACTAGATACTCTGAGTTCTCGGGTCGAGGGAATGAGGATGTGGAGAAACACTGGTACCTTTGCAAAGCTATATGGAGATCTCACCAAATGCTAGACAATGTGAAGGTGATAAAATTCTAGACCACCCTTAGTGAGAGAGCCCTGAGATGGTTTATAAAATGGGCAGAGTTAAACCACAACCGACAGTGGATGACATCAAGAAGAGCTTTGTACGGGAATTCAAGATTCCACAGATAGATCAACAGGGGTTGCAGGAGTTATGGGAGATAAAATAATGGCATGGAGAGATTTCCTGGAAGTTGATGTTGAGGTTCAAGGACACAATCAACAAACTAAGTTACCCCATAGATCCCAATCACTAAAGGGATTGGTTTATCAATGCATTCCTACCCCTTACCCAGACGCCCTTAACACAACATAAGATTTAGACCCTACAGGATACTTTGGAGCAAGAAACTCACATTGAGGTGATGGCAGGGTACCCACATGAATATCGGGGGGGGGGCAGGGTCACAAGACCCGTCAATCATGGGACTCTAGCACTAGATAGTTAGCTTAATAGAGAAATTGAAAGACTTAGAACCAGTCTGCCTAGCGAGACCTAAGATGTTGTGCATCCTTTGTTTGGTCGAAGGTCATGTCGTGACTAAATGCCCAAGGCTAAGAGGTACGAATCCTACATTGGGGCCCGCTGGACCATCGCGAGCTTGACCTACAATTGGGGTTCCGCTGGTAGGATCGCAAAGGGAATTTTCAAGCTGAAACCGACCTGAGTACTGTGAGGTCTATAGGATCTATGGACACTCACCTCGACTGTGCCTGATATTGCATAAATATTCAACTATACCAAACAATACCTAATGTGAGTTCTATTCATCCATGACTCACCACATCAAATAGTGTCAAGCATTGAATGCTCTAGCGAAGTGGCTAGAAAGGTCAACTTTCAGAATCAATGAGATCACTCGCAGAGGGTGAGGAATGAGAGGAGGAATAACAAGGGGCAAGGGACCTATGCGATGCTACAAATGTGACTAGGAGGGACATGTTGCTAGAGACTATCCTCTTCCAAGAAGACCCTAGTGCTCTCAATGCTAGGTCAACACACACACAATATAGGACTACGCCGATTTGATCCCAAGATGGGAAGAGTGAACTAGGCAGAGGGGAACTAACTTGATCAATCTAGAACCGAGGGCTACTGAAATAATTCCACTATCCAATATGAACATAGTAACCAGAGGAGGAAAGAAGATGGGGGCTAACCAGGGTGCACCAGAGAAACCCCCGATTGTTCAAGTAGCTTCCCAAAAACAATCATACGACCTTAGATAACAGAAATGATACTATCAAGAGGCAGCAAAAATGTTCAAAAACTTGGTGGAATCCCAAAGGGACAAGGTACAAAATTTAGCAAAGCCCACCATGTCCTACCCCATTGAGGAATGGTTCATACTATTATTGCATATTGTCGACAATGATCACATGTTAGGAGAACTACGCAGGAGTCTGAAAGAAGTTTTTCCAGAAGGAGAAAGTGCGGAATAAGGAATCTCGACAAATCTTCCAGAGAAGCACACGAGGAGAGTCTGAGGAAACAATTAAAGAACATGCAAGGAGTTCCAGATTGACACAGATGTGACAGGATTCCAGATCAAAGACATAATGTTGGACCTAGGTTCAGACATTAACATTGTGCCTAGGAAAACATGGGAGGCACTGGGAAAACCACAATCGAAGTACTCATTGATCTAGTTGCAGATGGCTAACCAATACTGCATTCTCCCCATTAGGAAGCTAGAAGATGTGGAAATAGATGTCGCAGCGGTGAAAACACATGTAGACTTTGAGGTAATAGATATAATGGGGGACAAAGATCCTCACCCAACACTGCTTGGCATCGACTTGGCTTATGAGAATTATGCTATCATCGATCTCAAGAAGGAGTTGATGATCTTTGAAGTGGAAGGGATGCAGGTAATACAACCACTGGATCCGTACCAAGGGCCAAGATTCATAGAACCAATAGATGATCGAGATGAACCTAGAACACTAGATCAGTTATACCGATTAACAACAAGGAGTAGGGAAGATTACATCAATCCCATGGTGGAGGGGTTAGTCAGATGGAGGAGTATATAGAGCTCAGAGGTGGGTTCCGAGGAAATAACATTAATAAATGGGGACCCTTCCAAAAAAGTCAAAACTTAGCACTTAAGATTGTATTTTTGTTTTCAATAAAACATGATATTGAAGAAAAACTCCCAACAATATGAATTCCTACCTTTTCATGCTTCATGTGCTTAAAAAAATTACAAGTACTGAGCCTCCTTATGAAAAGCACCATATAACCACAAAAGCTAGGAAAACCCTTGTAAGCATAAAATCTCGAGTACTAAGTAAAACTTTAAATAAACCCGCTTTTTAATGATAGCATTGAATCGAAAAAAAAAGGTTATGGTGGGCATCCCTTACACAAGTAACTCTTCAAAAATGTGAGAATGCGAGAATGAGAAATTGTAAGCTTTACAAACTTATCACATATCACAGATTTCAAAAATACCGTAGTGCCACTTAATGTAAAAGTGCCCAAAAATTGTGAAATGCGATAAAGCTTCTTGCAAATTGCATCTCGTAGCCACCCAATGAAACAAATGGTTGTTAAAGATAATAGGTTTTGCGATATCGTGATCTGCGATATTGTTTAGCAAATCACAAAATCGCTTTATCACAAACCTAAGGGCTCAGAGTTCAATGATAGTACTTTCCGTTGTTCGATGAAGAGTTATGAGCATTAAAATTTAGCTTAACAGTCCATTGATGGTTATTTATTAAAAAATGTTTCGGATCTGGTTTAAAGGACCATCTCACGTAAGGTGATATCTTTTATATGATTTTAAAAATTAAAATCATTTCTTGTCACCTTATTATTGTTCATTATTCACCATCATCCTTATCATATCTTTGTTCTCTGCTTACAATTTTTAGGAACAGTACACAGAACATCACACAGAGCGTAATGGGAAAGAAAGGCAAAGCTCCTGCATTTGAAAAATCAGAGATGACTCTGTTATTTACAGACACCACTTGTACCAAGGAAGCAAGGATATCTACTTGGGAAGACATGTACCGATTGTTGGAAGAATAAAACTAGAGAGTTATGAAGGTTACAGTTACGGTAGATGGACGTGGGTCATCCGAAGCATCACTAACAGAGCTTGCATGCTCGTTTCTACACCGTTTTGTAGCGAGGCCGAAGATACTCCCTTACATGGATATGGTAAAATGGATTATAGACCACGCTAATATATCCGACAGGAAATTCAAGACATGGAACTAGGAGGTCATGGGGTCATTTACCCCAAGTAATTTGAGGCATTTGTATCACCTACCAGAACCTCAGGCCAGTTATAACAAACAATTTGTGGAAAAATTCGCCAAAGAGAATGAGGATTTGGCAGACTGCAAAAAATGCTGGTCCACAAAGGAGGAACCACTAAAGAAGGATAAAAATGGTATGTATGCCACTGGCTCTCTCTGTTATCCTTATTGTTTGGCTGTTGCAATGCTATGTAGACTATTTGGGAAGCTAGATATCAATAAGTTTTCATCAGAATGGTTTCCTTTATTGGATGTGGCCACCAGTGCCACCATAATGGATTGGGCCCAAATTTTATTAGATAATCTAGCCTCTTCTATTTTAAGTTATCGAAATAAAAGAAGTTTTTCTCAAAGGTTTTACTCTCCATTCTTTTTAAGTGCCTATGTCATGGATGCCATTTGTTTTGTCTCTGATTTTCCTAGCATAGGGTGGAAATGGACAGTATAGAACCCTCTTCCTATTCAGGTTTATCACAAAGAAATATGGGAATCCAATTTCATCCCACATTTCTACAAGATTTGTCATGGAGTGATGCTCCCTATTCATAAAATTCTATATAACAAAGACGCCCCAAGATTCTCCCCAGAAGCTAAAATTGACATTCTCCCTGTGGGAAGGTGGTTCAGGGAGGAGTTTTTCACATACATTAGGGTATTTAGGAGCATTGCTTTGATTCACATGCTTCCTCTATATGTTCCTGACAAACTAATGGCCTGAGAAATAGCTTACCAGACCTGTGGTGTTAGGGGAATGAGCAGAGAACTCAAGAATTCTAAGAAGGCCATTTGGCCTCAGTTCCCTGTAGTTTGCAGGGATTTTGCATTATTTGATTTAGGGCATGCTTTTAAAGAGGTTGATAATATGCTATGTTTACAACTACCCAAGTTCCCAGGGAGGCAATACGATCTGATGCAGGAGCATTGGAATAAGCTAGCAATGTGAAAATCTGTTCACATGTTGTGGCTTGAAAGAGAGAAATTTCATTTACTGTTGGTCAATTTTAGTTTACTGTGGAAGTCAATTCATCAAATAGTTAGTTATTATTGTAATAAGTGAAATTGTTTTATTAAAAACTAATGATAAGATTTGTTAAATAGGTGTAATGAGAGTTAAGAGATAAGAAATTGTTTTGTTAAGATATTTAGGGAAAAACAGAGATTTCTGTTAGCCATTATTAGAAGGATTAATGAGAGAAAATTGTGATATAGGCGAAGAGATTCTCCGTAGAGTTTGGTTTTTCGAGTGGAGCGGAAGCTCAAATTTGTAGAGGAATTGTGTTTTGTGTGAAACAGGGGCCTTTTGTAGCGAAAAGGATCCAAAAAGCCAATCTCTGTTTCGTTTTTTATAAGTGTGAATTGTAATGTGCAAATCGAATAAAAGTATTGTGGATTTAAACTTTGTTTATCAAAGAATTTGATTAAAGTGGGTTTTCGATTTGTGTCTCTATTGGAATTTGTATGAATTCTGTGTTTTATTCAGCCTCGGCGCTGTCACATTCTGTGAGTCGAATAAGTCATTGACATAGGAATTGTGAAGTAAATCCTTATCGACCCTTTTTAACAGAATTAAAAGACATATTGTTAACTGGTTGAAGTGGATTCAGGTCTGGAAGACATCGCGAGATTAGAGGAGACAACACTGAAAGATAGCGATCAGCAATCTCTGAATTTTCGCATCGGAGTTTGATAAGGTGTGATAGTTGTGATAGTTAAGGATTTTGGCGAATTGCAATTTGCGATAGTTATCGCACCAGAGCGTATTAAATGCCCAGATTCCTGTGGCATATTAAAGTTCACCGAATTGCAAGTTGAGTCGGCATCGGTCAATCAAATCCAGATGGAAATTGACAATGTTATGGGTTTGAAAACAACGATGGGCAATCACCAAACAATAAGTAAAATCGGTACAGATTGAAGGGGTGCATTTGAAATTGTGTAATATTACGATGGAATGGGAAAAACACAAAATGGGTAGCATATTACATTTCCAGGGTGCGAGTTAATCAGCCGATCTATGGTAGTAATATATATAATACTTATTGACAAACAGTGTTCATCACTGTTCTGAAAGCTTTTATCATATTGGATCGGCCTTTTTAGATTATATGGAGTTCAGAAATTTTATTAAAATAAAGGCTTGATTTCGACATTATAAAAGTTTGTTTATTGGTATTACATTACTATTTGAGAGCACATTGGAAGCGTTTGTTTGCGCCACAGCTCTTGCTGCGTCATGATCCCTTTGATGTTATAAATTTTTTTACAACAATGGTCAAAATAAAAGTGTTTACTAAAGAAGATGATCTCTTTGATGATGTCTTTCAGCAGAAGAGCACTCTCAGAGAGATTCTACATATGGCACAACTTCAGTTTGACCAAGGAAAACTTCAAGAGTTTAAACATTACAGAGAATAGAGGTTGGCAAATGTCCCATTAGAAAAATTGCGCATTGAACCAATAAGGGAGCCCACTCCCAGTATTAGCATAAGTGGAAGTTCAGGAGAAGAGAAGCCTAAATCAAAGTCCGAAAGGGAATTGGCTGAAAAATCCGATAAGCAGTCAAAGAGTGAACATAGCAGAAGTGAAGGGTCTATAAAAGATATAGCTCAGTCTATAGAGAAGCCTGATCAGCAGGTTTTTTCCCCGAAACAGGCCAAGACTCCCACTCCCCTCGCAAAGCCAACAAAGCCAATTGTAGTAGATCTAGAAAAATGGTGGGAGAATTTTAATGAGATAATCAACATTGAGGAACAGATGCAGAGCCACTAATAAAACTAGGGGAGATAGCCACATAGATGATAATAGAAGAGGTTATTAATACTCAAGACACAGAGCATATTCCTCTTGCTCCATCATCCGAAATTGTACTGAAAATAGAGGAGATTCCTCCTTTAGATGTATTTCATAGCCCACAACATAAGGCTGTTGTCAGGAGACAAAGGAATAAGTGAAAAATAAATACTGTACTCTCTCTAGAAGCTGAACCTTTGGATGTTCTTTGGCAAGATCCAACAATCGATCCATTCGAAAACCTAACTAGGCTCTCTCAAATTGCAGGGGCATATGCTTCTGCAACAATTGATAAAGCAACTGAAGTTCAGATGCTATTAAAAGAAAAGGAGGATAAGATCCTATTTTTGGAATAGAAACTACCGTAGTCCAATGTTAGCCGAGAAGCAGAGATACAATTGGCAAAGCTCCAACAGGACTTCCAACAAATGCAATTGAACTATCAAAATAGTCTTGCCAATAAAGAAGAACAATTACAAACCATGATAGTATTGCATAAGGATGATCCTAAAATTGAAGAATTCATCACAGAAGAACTTGCCCTCAATGACCAACTCTTGCAACAGGAAGAAACGCTCTGTCAAAGGATCTTGCAATGGAATTCCCATTGCGAGAAAAGTGATAGAAATACAAATCAAGTCGTAGATTTACAACTTGATTATGATTCAGTTTTTAAGAAAGTTTATGACGTTTTGAATTGGCAGAAATCAGAGGAAGGACAAAGAGCATAATTTCCCAGGATCGATGAATCTCATAAAGAAATATTATTTGTGAAATGGGATGCACAACTCAAGGAAACAGAGTAGGCGATGTAGGAAGCAACAAAAGCAACAAATAACGTAATCAACTGCATCAACGAAAATCTGCACACAACAAATTTAATATCAGAGACCACTCCAAGATTCCTCCCAAAGGCACAACAACTTGAAACTAGGTGGAAGAAAATGACAGAGGAAAAGGCAAAGTCAATTAAACAGATAAGCAAGTTAAACTGGGATAGTTACTGACAGTTCCCGGTAAAACCACATATCCAGTGGATGACTCTGAAATGCCTCATAAGGTCCGCTGAGAAGATAGCGCCAACACTTGCCAATTCTGTATTCATAGGACAATTAAAATCTAAGGTTGACCAACCAACGCTCTTGAAGCCCATGCTAGATATTTGCAACTTAAAAGAATAGATGCATGATTTAGCATAGGTACAATTTTAGTTTGATTTTAGTTCATTTTTGCTTAAAATGAGGAAGGTGGTTTAAACCTCCTCATCTATTTTTGTAATATTTATTTTTAGTTTTCATTAGAGTAGTATTTAAACCTCTCTCATGCATTTAGAGAGGGGTCCAAAATTTTATCAAAAACAATTCTTTAGAACGTGCAGTTTGCCCCCCATTGAGGAGGTTTTGATAAATGAATGGAATGAGATTTATTGATATCTGAGTTTGATGTTTGCTACTGAAATGCACTTTTGTACTCCTAGTGGATATTGAATTATTTGAATATAAATCTATATTGCTGAAGCTCATGAGTAGAACCTATTACCAATGGTACTTTTATCTCCTAATACTTTTTGCTTATGTGCCAAGTGATAAATTATTTTCAATTATTGATACATGAAAGCCTGAATGTTCGGCTGTCATTATTGCACTTTTGTATGGTGATAACTATTCTTTTATGCTGAGTGTATGAATAAATTATTATGCGATGTGTTTATCATAATTGTTGCTGCTAATTTCTTATACGAAGTAATCATTTTTAATGGATTCCTTTCTCATAGTAACTGAATGATTTTTATTATCAATTGCTGTTGGAAATTATTTTAGATTGCATAAGTAAAGCATTACTCCCGGGATAGTTTAAAGTTAGATATTTTCTTTCATTATAATAAATTGGATATGTTAGTTAAGAGATAGATTAAATTTAGAATAAAGCATTCACCCCATAAACCCAAAAAAGAAAAACATCATCCCGTTAGTTCACCATCATAAACAGATTGGGAAACTAGTCCCATCATCCCGAGTGGAAGCCACTATTCCAAATGGAAAAGGAGCTTCTTTCAAGGTCCGGATCGGGTGGTTATCCCCCTTGTTGTGGACCCGATTTTCAGGCCTTCAACAGGAGGATACAAAGTCAATACAAGATGTTTCACTACAATATGTCACATTAACTGGATTGGGACAAAGGTGAGTGATTATCCTACTTTTCATGGCATATAATTGGTAGACGTATTTCTAAGGAAGGTTAATATAACCATAAGGGAAAGACACAAGGTACCGTTGTTGGACATTACCTTACAAGCAACCCCAATATGGTGGTGGGGATCTCACTGAAACACCCTTCATGATTGGGACAAGGTCAAGTGGGCCATGAGAGAAAGGTTCACGTAGGTGGGGGACCGACTGCAAGAGAGTGTAAAATATAGGGGGGACTTTGATCCCCGACAACACCTGCAACGTTGCACAGATAGATGGAATAGGGAATGGATCCCAAAGGACCTATGGGTAGACATGTTTGTACACACCATGGGTACAGTCTCGCAGGCTTGGTACAGATAAGAAGAAATTTGAAGACAAACTGGGGACTGGGGCACACTGCCTGAACAATTTCGTAGTAGATTTTCATTTAAAGATAGTGATAAACGGCAACCGAGGCTCCGTATGCGATAAAAAGAATACTCTTCACATCAAGACAGTTATGGGAAGGATGTATTGATGAAAAGTTCCTACAATACTTTTACGATTCAACGTACCTAGATTACATGGCTTGCAGGATGGTGAGCACACATCCAGAGAAGGATAATTTAGAGGGATTGAGGGACCTTATGTTTCAAGAGAATGAAAGAGAACAATATATTCAAGAGGGACCAATAACAAATGTCCTCCACTTGGTCGCAGTAAAACTACGGAAGCATAACATCGGGATAGAGGAAAAACCAAAGATGGCATCAATAGGGGACTACTGGGACGAGCACATGACTAAGGATTTTTTTTTATCTATTGCGCGAGTATGAGGATTTATTCAGAAATTTAGTCACGGAGTTAAAAGGAATCAAATTAGATATCGGAGAAATGAAAATTGTGTTAAATCTTGATGCCAAGCTTGTGAAGCATAAGCTGTATAGGCTAAACCCAAGAGTAAAAGAAAAGGTAAAGAAGGAGATAGATAAAATGCTGGGGGTAGGGCTTATCTTTTTGGTAGATAAAGTAGAATGTATCTGCCCAATACTGATCTAGAACAAAAAGGATGCCACAGAAATAAGGGTTTGTGTAGACTACCATAGCCTCAACAACACTTGCATCCATGACCCATTCCCCATGCCTTTTAGTGATGAGGCCTTGGATAATGTTGTGAGAAATGAAGCCTAGTCCTTCACAGATGGGTTCTTAGGGTATCATTAGGTATGAATAGCAGAGGAGGACAAGAAGAAAACAACGTTCATAATAAAATGGGGCTTGTACGCATACCACGTCATGCCTTTTGGCTTAAAGAATGCGCCTGCGGTGTTCTCCCGAATTGTTGTCGCCGCTTTCAGAGACTACATTCACTAGTTTTTAGAGGTATACATGGACGATTGGACATTTTATAGCCTGTTGAAGAAGCATGCCAACTTACTTAGAGTAATGTTCGATCGGTGCAAACAGCTACAAATCTCCCTAAACCCACAGAAGTGTATCCTTGCAGTTTCGTTTGGTACGTTGCTAGGCCACATCATTTGCAAAGACTGTGTTTGTGAGGAACCTAAAAAGGTTATGGAAATTATAAATTTGTATCCACCGACCAATATAAAACAGTTGCAATCGGTGCTAGGCCACACAGGGTATTATCACCGATTCATCTACAACTATACATCCATAACTACTCCCATGGAGAAACTTCTAAAGAAGACAAGAATTCAACTAGATGGAGACTTTTCAAGTGGCGTTGAACATCCTAAAGGAAAAGTTGGTAAGTGCGCCCATCTTAGTATACCCAGATTGGAACAAACAATTCCACATACATATCGATGCATCAGGAATTTCTCTAGGGGCAGTGTTGGCATAACGAGGGGAAGGGAACTTGGATCATCCAATTTGCTTTACAAGTAGAAAGTTGTTGAATGCAAAAAGAACTATACCATGACCGAAAGAGAAGCACCAGACATGGTGTACTCCTTGCAAAAGTTTCATCACTAACTTGGAGCCCCATTCAAATTCTTTACAGATCACTCGAAATTAAAATACTTTCTCAACAAGCCAGTCTTAGAGGGAAGAATCTTCAGGTGGCTATTGTTGTTCCAGGAGTTTACATTCGAGGTTATCATTAAACTGGGTCAGTTGAATGTGGGACCAAATTACCTCTCCAAACTGGAATTAGGGGAAAGTGGGGACTCCCTAGATGATCAACTACCAGACACTGATTTATTTTGCATAGAAGCAATACCTGACTACTTGGAGGAAATCACAACTTTTCTGGCCATAGGGAAATGTCTGGAGGGACATACGATGACCTAGAAGAGACACATGGTGGTGCAAGAAGCTAACTATTAGCTGATCACAGGGAATCTATATAAGATGGGCCTCGATCAAATCTTCCAGCGATGTCTCCTCCAGTGTGAAAGGAAAGATGTCCTATGGGAGTGCCACTCTAGAGTCATGAGAGGGCATGTCGGGGGAAAAGAAAGGGTGAGGAAGGTCTTGCAAGCAGGTTTATAGTGGCCTACACTCTACAAGGATGCCAAAGAATATGCAAAAGGCTGTGATGTGTGTCAAAGAGTTGGAAAACCATCACATTGTGATGAATTACCATTATAGGTGGTACATACAGTGAAAATATTTGAAAAGTGGGCAGTTGATTTCATTGGGCCAATCAACCCACTAGCACGTCATTCTCACACGCAATATATCATCACATCGAAGAGGTGACACTAGTGAAATATTGTACAATAGACACAGTTGCGAGGCTCATTTTTGAAAACATCATATCAAGGTTTGGATGCGCAAAAAAGCCTAACAAGTGACCAAAGAACTCATTTTATAAATGAAATAGTTGCGTCCCTCCTTCAAAATTTCCTAGTCCAACATCCTAAGAGCAACCCATACCACCCTTAGTCTAATGGGACGGTTGAACTATTCAACAAGATACTGGAAAAGGGACTAATGAAGATATGTTCAACAAGTCAAGATGATTTGGATGAGCGTGTACTAGCCACGCTATGGGCGTACCGAACGACAATCAAGCGATCACACAAGTAAACACCTTTATAGTTGGTATATGGATGAGAAGCCATGGTACCCACTGAATTTGTAGTATCGATCATCTTCATTGTTCAAGCTACAAAGATGATAGATGATGCATCGTTATAGAAGCGTTTGGAGGAATTGATGGAATTAGATGAAGCCAGATTTCTAGCTGAATTCCACCAGGTTTTTGAGCAAACAAGGAAGAGAGCATGGCACGACAGGCACATTTACAAAAAATCATTTATAGTTGGAGGAAAAGTTTTATTGTATGACAGTAAGTTTCAGAAATCCTCAGATAATTTGTAGATGCATTGGCTCGGTCCATTCATAGTCGCGGAAATCAGGGGGCCCGGAGCGTTGAAACTTGCGCAACTGGATGGAATATTGATACTAGGATGGGTGAATGGAACATGCCTAAAGCCTTTCCACCAACACAATAACCAATATTATAATTGACGAGGTCTATGAAAAGGGCCTATAGGTAGGTTTAGAGTTGGTAGGAATAAGACAATCAAGCAACCAGTTCATTTAGTTTTATTTTATTTTATTTTCAATGGAATAATTCTCATATGTCAGTTCAGTTGCAGCACCTATGCCACCTCACCGCAACCAACTGTGGTCAGGGAGGTTAGTCACAGTTTTCACAAGTCTTATCCACCATACTTAGAGTCTTTTCCATAATAATTAGGTAATAATGCCCCTGTTAGGTAAGTTTTCATAGAATCTTTTCCCGTTATGGAAAGAGTTATCTAATAAAGCCACCATTATGGTCACACTATTACCCATCTACTCCACTTTGTACTTTTCCTGTCATGCATCATCCGAATCCGATACCTCTCAGCAAATGGCTAGTTAACATGATCGAGTCTGCATAGGGAAAGTTGTCATAGTAATTAGTTAGTGAGTTTAGTTAGAAACGTTGTGTCGAAGCTAGTCTACTTAATTTGCATGGCTATGCAAGAATTTTCAGAATTTCCAATTCAAGTGACAGAATTCTTCAAGTTTTAGTTGAAACTCAGTAATGTCACTCAAGCACTCGCTATCAGCCTCCTGTAACTATTTTATATCAACAATGCAGAAGTATGACTAAGATAAGCTCAGTTCTTGAAGACAAACTATATGACCAAATTACTGTTATAGAATCAATGTATGGGAAATATGACAAAGCAACAATGGTAGATAACGATCTTTCAAATTTCTTCCAGTTTCCAATGCTCAAGTGAGAGGTATATACAGAAGAAGTTTTGAAGGGTGATGGAATAATGGTGATGAAGATCAAAGGAAAATTTCGATCACTTCAACGGTCAACTTTGATCAATTTGAGGAGTCTGTCAGTTTTTGGAATGTCTTTCACTATAATGAAATGCACTAAACTTCTCGTGAGAAGGATGTATGGTGGCTTGCTCTAGTTAGACAAGGAATATCCAATTCATGTGGAGGACATTCAGCGCCTCACCGGATTCTCAACAATAAGAGATGCAGTCTAGATAGTGTTCCAAACCGGATCGAAGAGAGCCAGGAAAGAGGGGGAAAATGATTATTACAACAAGTATAACACCAAGCATGGTGGCAAGGGTTCTAAAATAGATTTGATCAACAAAGAGAACATTAGATTCACCTGCTACATCATTATAGGGAAAGTAATGTGACACTTCTCCAGAAATGAGTGCACGTTGGACACAATATCAATTGTGGAGCACTGTTGGGAAGCAATTTTGCCTAACTAGTCTTAATTTCTATTGAATGAGTTATTTGAAGCTTGCAAGGATGTCTACAGATGAAGCACAAATTTCATTTTCAGATATTTGAGTATGACTTTGGCGATGTGGAAATGGTGCCCACCAGCAAGGAGGAACCTCACATAAATCATAGACGAGCAACCACTGGCACTTAGATACACACCATGGAGGAAATTCAGGGACTGCAGTAGCAAAGAGATCAACGAGGCATGCTTTATGTACTGGTACTAGAAGATGTTCACGACCATAAGGGTAGTGGAAATAATCCCCAAGGGATTGCTCGATAACTATTTGCAAGAAATATGGTTTGGGATAACGTATGGCCAGAGTTATATTAGTCCACAATGCATCCATTCAGAGATTTTCCAAATGAGGTTGTAGAGGTTTACATTAGTAGAAGGGGAATTCGACGCGGAGGTAGGATCATGGCCAGGGGTCGCCTGTGAGATTACGGATGGCTAGTTCAAATATTTGTTTGGGGGCATGCAACTGCAACCGCTGACAGGAGACATGACTGGGAGCAGTAGGAAGAGGGGGTTAGAGGAGGAATTACAACCAATAGTCTGTCAGATGGAGCAACAGATGATCCCCATTAAGAAGAAAATTGCTAGCTTCAAGGGATCATCAGGTACGACTCCCCAGTCTGGTCCTTTTCAAAGGTTTACTTTGTTTAATCCAGTCATAACTACTCCCCTCACTATGGCTATTCCCCATCGTGACCCTCACTCTGAGACAAATCCAACCATCCTCAAACCCAGTCAGCGCAAAGGTACCAAAGTACCAGTGGCTAAGAAGCAAAACATAAAGCCTGCCATGACACTTGTTGACCTCACCGGTGATGAACTCCAGTGAGCATCGGCCTTACCAATTGTTGAAGAAAACCCACAATCCGTCTCTACTGTTTCACCCGGGTGACGTGATCCATACCCCCATACAACTTCCACCTCCTCGAATCTGTCTGACACAATCCCTTCAGGAACCCGCATAGCCATAGAAGAAATGGAAGGCGATTCGGCTATCTAGTCCATCAAGTCGCTGAACATGGGTGAAGGTCATACTGTTGTTCAAACATCCCTGGTATCCTTATTGCTAGGAATGGGTCCACTCCTGGGCGAGGAAACAATCACCTCATAAGCACACTCCACTATGATCAAACCATTTGAAGCCTCATTTCCTATAAATTTCCCCATTGTTCCAGAGCTAATCATTATACCTCCCGCTCCCTAGTTTCTTGAAACCATGCAGCCTGCAACTTCCCCCAAAGGCCACTCACAAAAATCCATTACTAGTGGCCAACCCCTGCAAAGAAACTTCCCAGACCCATCAATAATGTAGCCTGAGAACCTTCAACACTATTCATCTGCACAACTATTCAAATTTATTGAACAGGTAACTCAGAGGGATGAATAGATCCATAATGACCAGGTCGCCGAGCACGAGCAGCAGAAGCAAAAAATTGTTACTATCATGACGAAATGAGATCATCTCTGAAAGACCAATCAACAACTGCAATCACAGGTAGAGTAGGTGACATCAAAGCTAAGAGCACTTTAGCCAACTGTGGTCGATTTACTAATTGAAGCACCTAAGGATTTTTTGGCCTGCACATTGGTCGACTGTTGTGACCATATTCAAACAACATGCATAGAACTTTTGGCCACCAACAAGGAGTTGATGAAGAGTTTAGATATGACAAGAGAAACACTGCCTGATCCAACTATGTTGGGCCTCAAATATGCCCGTGCTTTTATCATACAATACCACCATTGATAACCTATATTCATGTACTACCACACTCATTTCACACCATAATTCCATCACTTGCCGCCAATTCACATCTTACGCCTCATGGTTGATTATCATTAGTTTTCTTATATTTTATATGATTAAAGACGATTTTTCCATGATTTACTAATGATGGTTTTTCTAAGTTAATTTGTCAGAGGGCTCCACCGTCGAAATTCTTCACAAGTCAGTTGAACTAGTTGGTACAAGTAGAGTATGGAAATATACAATTTGGGGTTTCGACATTTCAACATGCTTTTGGAGAAAAATAAGGGAAGTTATTGTCCAAAATAATGTTTTAATACATTTCCATGTGTTTTATTGCAACCAGGTCGCACATGTGGGTCCCTAGGAGCTAACTAACAAATCTGCTCAAAATGTGCAGAGTTTCCAAACTTCCATGTTTGACCTAAATTTCCGTGAAACTGGAGGCGAATCTGGAAAATACGAGAACATGGGTTGGTTAACCATATAACCAATCATCTATATCCAAAACAATTTCTCCAGGTTAAAATTTCTCTAAAAGTTATAAGCGGGTTGTGGAGGCAGTTTTATAAAAAATGAATTTTTCCCAGAGATCTAGAATCTTGCAAAAAGAGCCAGACAACCAACTCTGGGCACGATTTCTAAGGAGATGGATTTGAATTAGACAAATAAAAGAGATTTTTTTGTTGACAATATAACAAGTTCCCTCCAAACATTTTTCCAAATGTCGCCATGGCTAGGAAGATACGCCAATATATTTGGGTTCATTTTGTTAAAATTGTTCAATTTTCCATAATGGAGGAAAATGAGTAATTCACCTTGTAAATATTATAAATGGCTCAGCCATGGTTTGTATTGTAAGCTTTGGAAGTTTGTAAAAGGAAGAGAAGAATGGAAAGAATAAAGGATGGATTGAAGCTCTTTTGTAATAATAATTGAATCTTAATTGAATTTTGCTTCATCTCTAAATTCTTTGTAAGTATTATGACTGTGTTTTGAATTTCATTTTTATTGAGCTAGTTTAGTCTTTCTCTAGGAGTGGCAAGGGCCCACCACAAATGGAAACAAGTCCTTTAGCTTATTTAGATCATAGAATTTACATTCAAAGTGTGAATTTCATCGAGAAATGTGTTGTGTGAAATCTAGTATCATTTTGTACTTCAAACTCTGTCTTGTAGATTTAAAATTAAAAATTCTAGAATTCATTCAATTAGAAGTCTTCTTATTTTTCATAGGATAATAATTTCTTTGTAAGAACAAGTCCGAGTGTGAATTCAATTGCACAAGTAGAGTTATCAGTTAATGAATATTGATTTGGCTTTCATTTACTTTTGAGTTTCAATTATGAGCTTCCTCATTATGAAGAGTGAGATTTCTTTCGAATGATTTATTTCGTTTAGATTAGGAGTCTTGGCTTGAAAGTTTTTTTATAGATTAAGTTGCAATGAGTTTCGTTTAATAGATCTCTCAAGTTAGAATTGCTATCATAGGCATTCTTTTTTAGCAATTATATGGTTTGTTCTTTTTAAGAATTTCTTTTATAACAATAATTGGTGTTCTTTTATAGCAGTAAAACAATAAATTGATTTCGCACTCTAATTTAGGTCAGATGCTCTAATCCTACATTACCTGCAATTGTGCCTCAAAGCTTACGAGTCCCGGGTTGATAATTTAATGTTGGAATTATAACACATATAATTTCCCCAACATTTTGGCGTTGTTGCCGGGGAGGTGGTAAAGGGAATAGAGCTCAGTTTCTTTCACAATTTTTTGTGTGATCTTAGTTGCAGGGAAATCAAAGGGCAGAGAGTGTAAAGTAAGACACGAGCGAAGAGCCATGCATCCACTATTATGGGGTTGCTCCAAATTTTGGTTGTCCAAATAAGCAAGTTTCGTGAGTTTATTACAAGTAGCAGTTTTTAATTCATTTAGGTTAAAATTTCAAAGCTCTTTAAAGACAAAACATTTTTTAGGTGCTGTAAGAACCCCTTTGTACTAATCCATGTTGGGAGACAGGGATCATAAAACAGCAGGAGAGATTCCAAGAATGATCAAGAGCATGAAGGATGTCCCTCGAAATACTTTCTCAAATCCTAGCAGTAGCTGGGATATCTGCCTCTTAGGAAGACTTCATCTTCACCACATTCAAGAAATTATCTCTCTCTCCATAGCTAGAAGAGGATTTGGAAATCTCCCTTGATTCCTTTTGCCTATCTACCAAAGAGATTGAGAAATCATGTACCAAACATGATGGGGAGCATCCAGCTGAACCTGAGATTGAACTGTGGTCGGAGCCTATTGGGGCCTTCATTTTTTATTTTGGATTTTGGAAGGAAGAAATGTCAATAACAGTTTGTAGGGACAATGGTTCGGGTTGCGGAACTGACAACCAAACGAAAGGGACAAGAACTAGGAGTGAACGGGCAGTTGCGGCAAGGTGGCAGAAGAGTAGAGAAGCAGTCAAGCAAGGGAAATAGAAGGTAGTCGAGGTAGAGTCATCCAAGCGGAACTGGCAGTGGGAATGTAGAGCAACGGATAAAAGGAAAAATATAGCATGAGGAAGAGGTTTGTGATGACGTCGGTGAGCAAGGGTAGGGTCCTAAGAGCCAGATTAGTTGTAGAAAGGCTAGGATTTTCCTCAGCTCTTCTTATGTCCATTCTTGTCAGTTGTGTTCTATGAAAACGTACTCCTTGTGTATTTGATGAACAAGCCTCGAGCCTTTTATATTCTGTCATGTACTCTCTTATATTCTAGTTAATGAAAGAAGAAATTTGGGTTCCTTATTGTATTGTTGTGTTCATAATGGGTTATTTAAAATTTGATCAACAACTAAGCAGTTTCCTGTGATAGCATTAGCAGAATGACAATATTAGATAGTACAGATAATTGAGTGTGATGAGGTATTGTTGTATGTTATTTTCATTTTCTCGATACCCCACCCAACCCCATCTAACTTTGGCCGCGACACGCCTCGAGTGAGACTCCTTGCCCTTCGGGTAAGGTGAAAATGTTTACGTTTTCCTAGACTACAACGAAGCCTTATTTGCCCCCTGAGCCTGAAACCAGGGTCTCTTCTATGTTATCATTTTTGTGCCAACAACAATTCAGGAAGATCTAATCCAAATCTATTGTGAATTCCTTAGGGAGTCTCTCTACCTCTAGCCATACAACAAAATATACTAGGACTTCTTGGTCCCACTCTATGAATCCTTATTCATTATACCTGCTATGTGCATATTTGAAAGAGAGAGGAAGATGATGTCCGTAATTGGTGACTAGTTTGTTGATCAAGATGACACATATCTAGGAATATATGGAATAACCAAACCTCCTCACCTACTTCCCAAGTTTGTAACTAACTGAGTGATATTGTAGGAAATAACATTCTAGGTAGGCATAAGTGTAGGTGGAGCACTCTCATAAGACAAGAAGGCTCCCTAACCACATATGCCATTACACTTGGGCTCTTATTAGTTGAAATCCATGAAAGAAGTTAGAGAAAAATATAATTCCCTCACACTCTTCTATTTGGGGATCTGATGTTCAATAGGTATGATCTGAACTCTATGGTAAAAAGACAATGCAAGCCATGTCAATACATTTTGAGCTAGCAATTAGAGACATGGATTGAAGAAGAGAAATATGAAAATACCTTAAATTTCTTAGAGGTCATATTCAAAATAGGTTATAACTCTTCTCAAGCAAAGAAGGAGAAAGCACAAGCTGAGAGAGAATCCCTCAATGAGAAGTAGGATGCCCAACAAGAAGTGGCTAGAGTTCCTTGTGAGGAGAAGATAAAACAAGAGTAAGAAGAAGCCTTGATAGCCTAGGAACTTGAGCTTAAGGAGAATCAATAGGAAAAAATGAGGAGGGATAAATAACAAAAGAGAAAAGTAGAGGAAGAAAGGATAAAATCACAAGAAGAAGAAGAGAAGGGATGGTAACAAGAATCTAATGCCAAATCCAAGGAATAAGCTATCAAATCCCAAAATGAAGCAAAAAACATGATGTTCACTAGAGCACAAATTAAAGGGAAATTGACTGAGTTCAATTGATGGTTGTTGTCATCATAGGTGGTCATTTTCCAATTACAGAGATGGGAACCACACCATTTAGGAAGAAGAAAGTGATTAACTTAGGAAGATTCATATATCACACACTTTTAAAAGTATAGTGGAGCACAAGGAAAATACCTTGTCAGCTCCTCATCTACCTTCGAAGTGAGTCACTACAAAAAGGCCCATTGTGCCAAACCCCAAAAAATATCCACTTTTTATGGCCTCAAAAAATACAACATTCTTTTAAGCCACCACGGGAAATGTGAAAGACCTCCTTAAATAGCTAAAGCAGAAATATGACCACATAGCATAAGTGTAGTAGTAGGTTAAGTGGTTGAAACATGACAATGGATCTTTGAAGTAGGAGGTCACTAACCTAGAAGTTTACAGGTGTTTTTCTTATAAAGTGCTTGAGTCTTACAAGAACATGGGAAAAATAGTCTACCCATGCCTCCATCAACTCCATGAAATATCCATCAAGTTGTTACCACTCTAGGGATTGGCTAAGGAAAGACATACTCAACTCCAATGAGTACATAATATTTTGAACCAACTAGAGAAATGGCCCAAGTAATATCCATAGGCTCTTAGAGGTCCCTAGGATCAGTGAAGAAGAACTAACATATGAATCTATTGTTATGAACAAGGACCTAAAGATTCAATAAAATATAGAAAATCACACATATACATATCTATCTTAGTACCATCATAATTATTACTTTCTTAATAGGTTAATCAATATGAACAATTTGCGAGCCATTGGATCCCAGGGAGAAGGCACGCCAAATGAAGAAGTGGACAGGGAATTGGAAGAGATGTTGAATGTTAGATAGGAAACACATTATGAAACACTCAAAGCATAAAATAATTTTTAACTCCATGGTCTCATTAAATAAGGATTTACAATCCCTCTTCTAACACACATCGGAATACCATGTCATAATGGAAGGGTTGTTACATAGTAGGATTAAGTTGATTTTCTTTGATTATGAGATCTAGGTGGCATATATTCATGAGGTCCTGTGGGTCTTAGTGGATGATCCAATCACATTGTAACAATTGTCATTCTCAATTTATAGGAGTTAATAAATTGGTTTCCTTAATTATATCTAAAATTAATGAGAATTTATAGATATTGTAACTACCCAGTCAAAGCCCAACAATCCCGAGAGGAAGTTATTGATGTATCTTATAAATGCTATAAAACTCCTAGTGATGTGGACTTTTGTATTTTTGAACTTCTTTACTTTTTAGCTCTCGGATCTTTAGTAAGATGTTGTAGATTTTTAAAGACAATATCTAGAAAATTGGTGCATTTTGTAGCTATTGATAAATAATATTGAGAAGATTGAGAAGACCACTACTAGAATTGTGACTTAGCATATATTGTCATTTTCTTTAGACTAATATCATGTAGTTTCATTTAGGTGTGCATTCCATGTCATTTATTACTATTAGCTAATAGACTATTCTATAAGCTAGGTAATTCTTTCTCACATTGTTACTAATTCTTTATTGTTGCTTTCTTCAATGAGTACTTATCAGAATACTAGATATTGACAATTATTTTTTTCTATAATAAGTTAAACATTCTAGTTCTAGGAAATCAGCTAATTGTTTTCTTGATTAATATATTATCGTGTTTATTTACTCATCTCTCTTTGTCCTTATTTATCTATCAACATTTAGTTAAAGTTTACAATAGATTTTTTCAGCAATTAAATACTTGTAATTTAGTCTTCATACTCACTATTGTGATGATCATTCAATGTCTCATAGTATCCAAAAAATAAGCATGGTTATCAGACTAGAATCCAATTGGGTTTCTTAACCCAAATAATATCAGGTCTAATTGGGACCTCAGAAGAGAACCCTTGTGACTGTTGTTGCATCATTTATCCATGTCAATAGGATCCTAGGTGGGTTTTGGTATGAGTGCACTTCTCTCTAGGTTTCTTTAGGGAAGAATGAGCCACAAAGGGGGGATTTTAGAGATAAATATCCCTATGTGGGGCTTGGATGGAATCTAGAGACCCCCAAGGGAAACTATAGCTCTCAGAACCACCATACCATAAGACATTCTAGCTAAGTTATGTTAAAGCTCTGGAAGATTAGTGGCATAGTTTGCAGGGTTACATAGGTAGAGAAATGGGTGCACTACCTATGGTTGTGCAAGTCGATGTGGAAGAGTGACTACAAGTTGGAGTTTTTGTAGCATTTGTTACCTTGGCCTTAACCATGTTTTGTTTTTGAAGATGGACCATAGGTTAGTTTTAGATGAGCCTTTTCACTAGTGTAGTCACAACTTTGGTTTCAGGGTGACCCATTTTGAGAGAATTAGAGCAATGGAGTCTATGATTAGGAGGAAAATATAAGGTTTGCAGCCACTTCGCGCTTATATTTAAAGACATGCGTTCCACTTTGTGTATTATACTTTTTTGTTGTGCTAGTTATATATTTATACATGTTAATATGAACATGTGTTTATATACATTGTGGTTTGGAGGCTAGGTGGGAAATTTATCTATGGTGGCAAAGGGTTTTTTGTGTGTCGAGTTAAAAAAATATTTAGAGACAAACTTATGTGGTAATGTCTCCCAACTAGGTGGCTATGGGGTTTCATAAGTGGTATCAGAGCATCAAGGTCAAACACACCTTTATGGGCTGAAGATAGATGCAATGAACCAAATATCTTAGCATACGGTTAGGCACTGTCCACTTCTTTCCAAATAGTATTCCTTAGATATCCTTTTGTTTGTACCCCTAGATTCATCAACCCTAAAGCATTGAGTTTTGTTGGTGTGGAATTCCACATGTTAGATCCATAGGGGTGATGATGCATGAGATGGTGAGATGTTTCAATAGGTAAATTGGTCAATAATTAAAATGTATTTTATTGATCATTATGTTTAATTAGGGTTAAAATATATTTTATTGATCATTATGTTCAATTAGAGTCATATGTGATTATTCATTGTGTTCTTTATGGGTCTTCTTACAAAAGGATACTAGAAGACCAATGTTTTCATTGGCCCAACATTCTAATGATAATGGAGATCATTTAAAAGTAAATGGATTTAATACCCTAATATCTAAATGGTCATGGGTTTGTTGGTTATTGAGATGGAACTTAAATTAAAGTAAAATAATTTATACTAAACTTAACACCTTTAACTCACTATGTTTAAATCCAAAATGATGTAAACTTTGTTACAAAAGATTACTCTATTAATTTCTACCCTTCTAAGTTATTTAACAATCCTCGATGTTTCAATGATTTCTTTTCAAATATTGAAAATGGATAACAATATCATTTTCCTTATCAATATCAACACTTAAAAAAGGAGCTAAGGGGTAAAGTGCCTTGATACCAACCTTAACTCTTTGTTTAATGAATATGAAGATATACTCCTCCCTAAAGGATGAAGGTCGATATTAAATTCTATAATTGTATGTAATGCAATAAAGTTTTTTCTCACTGAACAATAATGTATTGAGCCTTCAACATAACCTACTTTAAACCAAGATCGCTTTCATACTTCAAAATAAAGATTTCAAAGTTTTTATATATGTATTAATTCAAATTTATAAATCCAAATGATAAATTATTTTTCTCGATCCCAGCGACAAATTTGAATATTAAATTGAAAATTTTATATACACATTAATTTAAATTTATAAATCCGAGTGATAAATTATATTTTCTTGGAGCATGTAAGATAAGAACAGAAGTGGTAGTAGATTTAGGAAGGATGAGAATATTAGTAAAAAGGTGTCAGGGGACACGGCACGGTGTTCCCCTCCCTTAAGTTTTGTATTTAGATAGGATGAGAGCTTCTCTAGCTTAGCTACTATGCACATCCCATCACTTAGCTATATGGTTTTGACATGCTGATATTCAGAGCATGTCTCTCTTTATACAGTCAAGAAATAATATATGGTTTATTTGCCATTATACTTTGGCTTTATGTTTGAAATATGCTAAGCATTCTATATTCCATTGAACATGGATGTCCCATGGAATATTGAAGATGGATATCATGTGGATTGATTGAAGAACAGTGATATGGTTTGATGAGTGTACATACAAAAATGGTGGGCATTGGTTTTTCCAAGACTTCTCGGAAAGAAAGGTAAGTGAAAATGATGTACCACTTTCTTAATAATAAAAAAATCAAATCACTTCATGCTTTCTTTTTCTCCATATATTCTTTTCACACGAGGTTACCTTAGAAGTTTGAAATATATTATATGACTTCATTAAAGGCTACTTATCTTTTTCCATATATTTTACTAATGATAAATTCTTTGGAATCTTTGAGTTTAAAGTTATCTAGAAATATGGATTTTTAATTAATAATATATATAATATATATATATATATATATATATATATATTTTATTTTTAATAATAAAGTTAAAAAAAATAACAAAAATAATAAATTAAAATAATATATATATAATTAATAGATCGAATTAATGTTATAAATCAAGTAGAATATGAACAAGCAACATGGTAGATAAGATCTTTCAGATTTCTTCTAGTTTCTAAAGCTCAAGCGAGAGGTATATATAGAAGAAGTTTCGAAGGGTGATGGCATAATGGTGATGAAAATCAAAGGAACTTTTCGGTCACTTCAACGGTCAACTTTGATCAATTTGAGGAGTCTATCAGTTTTTGGAATGTCTTTCACTACAATGCAATGCACTAAACTTCTAGTGAGAAGGATATATGGTGGCTCGCTCTAGTTAGACAAGGAATATCCAATTCATGTGGAGGACATTCAGCGCCTCACCGGATTCTCAGCAACAAGAGATGTAGTCTTGATAGTGTTCCAAACTAGATCGAAGAGAGCCAAGAAAGAGGGGGGAAATGATTATTATAGCAAGTATAACACAAAGCACAGTGGCAAGGGTTCTAAAATATATTTGATCAACAAAGAGCACATTAGATTCACCTGCTACATCATTGTAGGGAAAGAAATGTGACACTTCTCCAGAAACGAGTGCACGTTGGACACGATATCAATTGTCGAGCACTGTTGCGAAGGAATTTCACCTAACTAGTCTGCATTTCTATTGAATGAGTTATTTGAAGCTTGAAAGGATGTCTACAGACGAAGCAAAAATTTCATTTTTGGATATTTGAGTATGACTTTGGCGATGTGGAAATGGTTTCTGCCAGCAAGGAGGAACCTCACAGAAATCATAGATGAGAAACCACTGGCGCTTAGATACACACCATGGAGGACATTCAGGGATCGCAGTAGAAAAGAGATCAACGAGGCATGCTTTAAGTATTGGTACCATAAGGGTAGTGGAAAGAATCCCCAAGGGATTGCTTGATAACTACTCGCAAGAAATATGGTTTGGAGTAACACATGGCCAGACTTATATTAGTCCACAATGTGTCCATTTAGAGACTTTCCAAATGAGGCCACAGAGGTTTACATTAGTAGAAGGGGAATTCCACATGGAGGTAGGATCATGGCCAGGGGTCACCTGCGAGATTACAAATGGCTAGTTCAAATATTTGTTTGGGGGCATGCAATTGTAATCGCTGACATGAGACATGACTGGGAGCAGTAGGAAGAGGGGGTCGGAGGAGGAATTACAACCGATAGTCTATCAAATGGAGCAACAGATGATCCCCATTAAGAAGAAAATTTCCAACTTCAAGGGATAATCAGGTACGAATCCCTAGTTTGGTGCTTTTCAAAGGTTTACTTTGTTTAATCTGATCATAACTACTCTCCTCATTGTGGTTATTCCCCATCGCGATCCTCACTCTGAGACAAATCCAACCATCCTCAAACCCAGGCAACCCAAAGGTACCAAAGTACCAGCGACCAAGAAGCAAAACATAAAGCTTGCCATGACTCTTGTTGACCTCACTGGTGATGAACTCCAGTCAGCATCAACCTCCCTAATTGTTGAAGAAAACCCACAATCTGCCTCTACTGTTTTACCTGGGTCATGGGATCCATGGCCCCATACAACTTCCACCTCCATGACTCTGTCTAAAACAATCCCTTCAGGCACCCACATAGCCACAGAAGAAATGGAAGGAAATTCGGCTATCCAGTCCATCAAGTCACCGAACAGGGGTGAAGGTCATACTATTGTTCAAACATCCCTGGTATCCCTATTGCTAGGAATGGGCCCACTCCTGGGCAAGGAAACAATCACCTCATAACCACATTCCACTATGATTGAACCATTTGAAGCCTCATTTCCTATAAATTTCTCCATTGTTCTAGAGCCAGTCATTATCCCTCTTGCTCCCCAATTTTTTGAAACCACGGAACCTACAACTTCCCCCAAATGCCACTTACAAAAATCCATTTCTAGTGGCCAACCCCTGCAAAGAAACTTCCCGGACCCATCAACAATGTAGCCTGAGAACCTTCAGCACTAGTCATCTACACAACTATTCGAATTTATCGAACATGTAGCTCAGAGGGATGAACAGATACACAATGACTTGGTCATCGAGCATGAGAAACAAAAGCAAACATTGTTACTATCACAATGGAACGAGATCATCACTGACAGACCAATCAAAAACTGCAATCATAGGTAGAGCAGGTGACATCAAAGCTAAGAGAACTTTGGCCAACTGTGGTCGATTTACTAATTGAAGCGCCTAAGGATTTTTTGGCTTGCACATTGGTCGACTATTTTCACCATATTTAGACAACATGCACAGAACTTGTGGCCACCAACAAGGAGTTGAAGAAGAGTTTAGATATGGTAAGAGCAACACTGCCTGATCCAACTATGTTGGGCCTCAAATATGCCCATGTTTTTATCATACAATACCACCACTGATAACCTATATTCATGTACTATTACACTCATTTCACACCATAATTCCATCACTTGTCGCCAATTCACGTCTTACGCCTCATGGTTGATTATAGTTACTTTTCTTATATTTTCTATGATTAAAGATGATTTTTCCATGATTTACTAATGATGGTTTTGCTAAGTTCATTTGTTAGAGGGTTCCACCGCCGAAATTCTTCATAAGTCAGTTAAACTAGTTGGTACAAGTAGAGTATGTAAATATCCAATTTGGGGTTTCGACATTTCGACACGCATCCGAGGAAAACTAAGGGAAGTTATCGTCCAAAATAATGTTTTAATACATTTCCATGTGTTTTATTGCAACTAGGTCACACATGTGGGTCCCTAGGAGCTAACTAACAAATCTTCTCAAAATGTGCAGAGTTTCCAAACTTCCATTTTTGACCTCAATTTCCGTGTAATTAGAGGTGAATCTGGAAAATACAAGAACATTGGTTTGTTAACAATATAACCAATTATCTATATCCAAAAAAAATTCTCCAGATTCAATTTTTTCTAAAAGTTATAAGCGGGTCGTGGAGACAGTTTTATAAAAAATGACTTTTTTCCAGATATCTAGAATCTTGCAAAAAGAGCCAGACAACCAACTTTGGGCATGATTTCCAAGGAGATGGATTTGAATTAGAAAAATTAAAGATATTTTTTTGTTGAAAATATAACAAGTTAAGTTCCCTCCAAAAAATTTTCCAAATGTTGCCATGGTTAGGAAGATATGCCAATATATTTGGGGTCATTTTGTTAAAATTGTTCAATTTTCCATAATTGAGGAAAATGACTAATTCACCTTGTAAATATTATAAATGGCTCAACCATGGTTTGTATTGTAAGATTAGGAAGTTTGTGAAAGGAACAGAAGAATGGAAGGAATAAAGGATGGATTGAAGCTCTTTTGTAATAATAATTGAATCTTAATTGAATTTTGCTTCATCTCTAAATTCTTTGTAAGTATTATGATTGTGTTTTGAATTTCATTTTTATCGAGCTAGTTTAGGCTTTCTCTAGGAGTGGCAAGGGCCCACCACAACTGGAAACAAGTCCTTTAGCTTATTTAGATAATAGGATTTACATTCAAAGTGTGAATTTCGTCGAGAAATGTGTTGTGTGAAATATAGCATCATTTTGTACTTCAAACTTTGTCTTGTAGATTTGAAATTAAAAATTCTAGAATTCATTCAATTAGAAGTCTTCTTGTTTTTCATAGGATAATAATTTCTTTGTAAGAACAAGTCTGAGTGTGAATTCAATTGCACAAGTAGAGTTATCAGTTAATGAATATTGATTTGGCTTTCATTTAATTTTGAGTTTCGATTATGAGTTTCCTCATTACCAAGAGTGAGATTTCTTTCGAATGATTTATTTCGTTTAGATTAGGAGTCTTGAATTGAAAGTTTTTTTATAGGTTAAGTTGCAATGAGTTTCGTTTAATAGATCTTTCAAGTTAGAATTGCTATCATAGGTGTTCTTTTTTAGCAAGTGTATGGTGTTTTCTTTTAAGAATTTCTTTTATAATAGTAATTGGTGTTCCTTTATAGCAGTAAAACAATAAATTGATTTCACACTCTAATTTAGGTTAGATGCTCTGAACCTACTTTACTTGTGATTGTGCCTCAAAGTTTACGAGTCTCGGATTGATAATTTAATGTTGGAATTATAACACATATAATTTCCCCAATATTTTGGCGCCGTTGCGAGGGAGGTTGTAAAGGGAATATAGCTTAGTTTCTTTCACAATTTTTTGTGTGATCTTAATTGCAAGGAAATAAGAGGGTGGAGAATGTAAACTAAGACGTAAGCGAAGAGACATGCATCCACTATTGTGGGGTTTCTCCAAATTTTGGTTATCCAAATAAGCAAGTTTGTTGACTTTATTACAATTAGCAATTTTTAACTCATTTAGGTTAAAATTTCAAAGTTCTTTAAAGATAAAACATTTTTCAAGTGCTGTAAGAACCCCTTTTTACTAATCCATGTTGGGAGATAGGGATCATAAAACAATAGAAGAGATTCCAAGAACGATCAAGAGCATGAAGAATGTCCCTCGAATTATTTTCTCAAATCCTAGCAGTAGCTGGGATATCTGCCTCTTAGGAAGAATTCATCTTCACCACATTCAAGAAATTATCTCTCTCTCCACAGCTAGAAGAGGATTTGGAAATCTCCCTAGATTCCTCTTGCCTATCTACCAAGGTGATTGAGAAATCATGTACCAAATATGATGGGGAGCATCCAGCTGAACCTGAGATTGAAGAAATTTCACCATGCCCAACAGCAAGCCTTGTATCCATTTTGGAGACCAATTATCCAAGTTTTCTTGGCATGACCGAGGATGACTTTTAGAGGGGTCCAAATGAAGAAATGGGCCAATACCACCAAGATTACATCAAGCATCGGTTCCAGATCACAATCCAGTCAAAGTACCACTCTCATCTTCAAATACTCTTTGTATCACATCTTTCAAAGCTATTGATTTCTCATACTCTTGTACATTCTAACTCTTATATGTTAAATCTGAGCATGAATATATCCTTGTACATGATCCACACATGGATTCATTAGAATTTCTATTTCACTTGAAGGAGGCATATTTTCTTCAGAATAGTAGGAAAGTTAGTATTGTAATAAATAAATGAAAATAGTAAAGAGAAAAATAAGTCCTTTTATGAAAACAAGCTTGTCTAGCGCAATTGGACAGGGACTTTGCTTGAAAACCAGCTTGTCTAGCGCAATTGGACAGGGACTTTGCTTGAAAACCAGGTAACTGGCGAGCAAAGTTCCTAATAAATTTTGTAAATTTGTATGAGTTCTTCAAATAATGTATCTTTCAAGTCATTATGTTTGTACTCAAGTTGGTTGATGTGGGATTCCTTAAAGCCCACCTGCTAACAAGCCTTATCCCATCGACATCAACACATTATCTGGGATTAGGGTTAAGGATAGATAAGGTACCTGGGAGCCTACATGCCTTAATGGCAGGTCTCCTTGTGATCTACTAAGGAAATACATCAATGTTTCTTAGTGGATTAATTGCACAATCCATTTGACTTCGACAAATCTATTCATGGCTAGTAGAATGTACCTAGTGCCTTGATTCCCATTTACATCAAAGGTGGGATATCTTGCATTGGTTAACAAATAACTCAATGGTCGGTAATCCAATGATTCTTGCTTATGTTCAAAATTGACACCATTTATTCACATATGCAAGATTGCACATGGGTGTGTAGCAGTTGAGGACTAAACAATTTTGTGATCTCAACACAGATTTGCAGCAGTTTGGTTCTTTATATTAGCATTTCCATTGTCATTTGCAGTAGCAGTCACCTTTCCTCAGTGTTTGGGGACATACAACTCCTCAGGCATGGGGAAGAATGGGACCTTAGTTTCATCCTTTTGCTCTTTAGTTCAGCCTTCCACCTTCTTCAGTAGGTTAGATCAGCAGTCACATAAGCTCCAGCCATTCTATCATTCACTTCATCTCACAAAACTAAGCACATCAACAACAAAAGTAAAACTTGAGGTAAAGTTGGCTTAACATTCTTTAATTCGTTAGAGATTTAAGACAGCTTTGATTTTTAACCACCACATATTCCATATATTTTGTTTTCCATATACCCTCCATTTGCAAATTCCTCATTCATAATAGAATGCATGCTACTCTAATAAGGTCATAATCTTGAAAAGAAAAGTATATTGGTTCATGTAAACAAAGCAGTAACTATAGTACATTCCCCTCCTACATTCACATATATTGTTAGTTGAATGTATCCAATAGAGGATGAAATCATTGTCACCTTTCATAAAGAAACCATCCATAAGCATTGACCTCACAAAAACTGAGTATGCAAGCACCTATTTTACCATCTCCATCACCAACTCATGTCCTCCACCATTTTCATTGCCACCTATCATCTCATTTATTATTTCCTCCTACCACATCTATTTTTTAACCTCAATTTGTATTTATCTCAAAATCAAATATATGGCAATCAAATAAGAATGGTGTTGCTCCACAAGAACCAACAGTCTCAAATCTTCACACAGTGTTGTTCCACAAAAACCAACCCTACCTAAAGCCATGATGCCATAAAATCTATATATGAGCAAAGTCCTTGTTTGCATGAGGACATGCAAATCCTTAGGCATGGGGGATGTTGGGCCTCAAATATGACCATGTTTTCATAATACAATACCACCATTCATAACCTATATTCATGCATTATTATACTCATTTCACACCATAATTCCATCACTTGTCACCAATTCATGTCTTACGCCTCATGGTTGATTATCATTAGTTTTCTTATATTTTCTATGATTAAAGATGATTTTTACATGATTTACTAATTACGGTTTTGCTAAGTTCATTTTTCATAGGGTTCCATCGTTGAAATTCTTCACAAGTCAATGGAACTAGTTGGTACAAGTAGAATACAGGAATATCCAATTTCGGGTTTTGAAATTTCGACACGATTCCGGGGAAAACCAAGCGAGGTTATTATCCAAAATAATATTTTAATACCTTTCCATGTGTTGGATTGCAACCAGGTCGCACATGTGGGTCCCTAGGAGCTATTAATAAATCTGCTCAAAATGTGGACAGTTTCCAAACTGCCATGTTTGACCTTGCTTTCTGTGCAACTGGAGGTGAATTTGGATACTATGAGAAAATGGGTTTCTTAACCATAAACCAATTATCTATATCAAAAACCGTTTCTCCAGATTCTAATGTTTATAAAATTTATAAGCGGGTCTTGGAAGCAGTTTTATAACAAATGGTTGTTTTTCCAGAGTTGTAGTCTTGCAAAAGGAGCTAGACAACCAACTTTGGGCATGATTTATGACGATCCAAATTTGAATGAGACAAATACAAAATAGGTTTTTATTGGAAATATAACAATTTAAGTTCCCTCCAAACATGTTTCCAAAATTCGCCATGGTTAGGAAGATATGCCAATATCTTTGAGGTCAGTTAAATTATTCAATTTTTAATAATTGAGGAAAATGACTAATTCGCTTTGTAAATGTTATAAATGGCTCAGCCATGATATGTATTGTAAGATTTGGAAGTTTGTAAAATGAAGAGAAGTAGGGAAGGAATAAAGGATGGATTGAAGCTCTTTTGTAATAATAATTGAATCTTAATTGAATTTTTCTTCATCTCTAAATTCTTTGTAAGTATTATGACTATGTTTTGAATTTAATTTTTATTGAGTTAGTTTAGGCTTGCTCCAGGATTGGAAAGGGCCCACCACAACTGGAAACAAGTCCAGCTTATTTATGTCATAGGATTTACATTCAAAGTGTGAATTTCATCGAGAAATTTGTTATGTGAAATCTAGCATCATTCTGTACTTAAAACTTTGTCTTGTAGATTTGAAACTAAAAATTATAGAATTCATTCAATTAGAAGTCTTCTTGTTTTTCATAGCATAATCATTTCTTTGTAAGAGAAAGTATAGGTGTGAATTCAATTGCACAAGTAGAGACATTATTTTAATGAATATTGATTTGCCTTTCATATACTTTTGAGTTTCGATTATGAGTTTCCTAATTATGAAGAGTGAGCTTTCTTTTGAATGATTTATTTCATTTAGATTAAGAGTCTTGAATTGAAGGTGTTTTTATAGATTAAGTTATAGTGAGTTTCTTTTAATAGATCTTTCAAGTTAGAATTGCTATCATAGGTGTTCTTTTTTAGAAAGTGTATGGTGTGTTCTTTTAAGAATTTCTTTTATAGCAGTAATTGGTGTTCTTTTATAGCATTAAAACAATAAATTGATTTCACACTCTAATTTAGGGTAGATGCTTTGATCTTGTGTTACCTGTGCTTGTGCCTCGAAGCTTATGAGTCCCAAAATGATAATTTAATGTTGGAATTATAACACATACAGTTTCCACAACAAACTACAAGCTACATCATGGAGATAGAGCAAAAACTCCACACTGTCGTTGCACTAAAATCTTCACTAATTGATGGCATGGCGAATGGTTACGTGTTACTGGAGAAAGTCAATGAGTGATCAGGCAACTTGGCCATGAAAAACCATCCAGTCTATCCACTTCACCAATAACTCCAACAATGCATTGTTGACAACAAGACCTGGAGGGATAAAGGCCAGATAAATAAAATCAATGATGAGATCCCCTCTCTCGAGGCCAGGGTACAACCAATTGAGGAGGAATTGACAAAAACAAAAAAGAAAATTCATGATCTGAGGTCATGGTCCATAAACATGTGATAGTGCTACGGGAGGTATGTGATAATGTCAAAGAACAATGGAGTGCCTTGCAAAATACTTGGCCCGAGCAATGAAACTCCACATCAGCGACTGAATTCCTCCAAAGGACAAAAACCCTCATAGGCGTATGACAAACGACATTAGAACATTATAACTGATTTTGCCAAGAAACGATTGTTGCAGTAACTA
Organism: Pinus taeda; assembly: GCA_000404065.3. Classification (NCBI taxonomy): domain Eukaryota; kingdom Viridiplantae; phylum Streptophyta; class Pinopsida; order Pinales; family Pinaceae; genus Pinus; species Pinus taeda. Next base: position 219,363 of record APFE031389149.1, on the reverse strand, counting down.
AGTTGGGGCCTTTGTTTGGAAAAGAAGGCCAAAGTGTACCAGAAGCAACCCTGCATGAAGCAGGACCAACACAACCAGGGGAAGAAGCCGAAACATTGCAAGAGGAGGAACCAGCACATCAAGAAACAATAACGACATAGACACTGCCAGGAACAACAACAAACTTGACAACACTTGAGATAGATTGACTTGGGGACAAGTTAAAGAACTGTGATCGGGGCCTAATGGGGCCTTCATTTTTAATTTTGGATTTTGGTGGGAAGAAATGTCAATAACAGCTGGCAGGGACAATGGTTTGGGTTGTGGAACTGACAACCAAAGGAAAGGGGCAAGAACTAGGAGTGAACGGGCAACTGCGGCAAGGTGGTGGAAGAGTACATAAGCGGTTGAGCAAGGGAAATATAAGGTAGTCGAGGTAGAGTCATCCAAACGGAACTGGCAGTGGGAATGTAGAGCAATGGAGAAAAGGAAAAATATAGCATGAGGAAGAGGTTTGTGATGAAGTGGGTGAGCATGGGTGGGATCCTAAGAGCCAGATCGGTTGTAGAAAGGCTAGGACTGTCCTTGGCTCTTCTTATGTCCATTCTTGTTAGTCGTGTTCTATGAAAAAGTACTCCTTGTGTATTTGATGAACAAGCCTCGAGCCTTTTATATTTTGTCATGTACTCTCTTATATTCCAGTTAATGAAAGAAGCAGTTTGGGTTCATTATTGTATTGTTGTGTTCATTATGGGTTATTTAAAATTTTAAATGAATGATCAACAACTAGGTAGCTTCCTGTGATGGCATGAGAAGAATGACAATATTAGATAGTATAGATAATTGAGTGTGATGAGGTATTGTTGTATGTTATTTTCATTTCCTTAATACCCCACCCAACCCCATCCAACTTCGGCCGCGACACGTCTCGAGTGAGACTCCTTGCCCTTTGGGTAGGGTGAAAATTTCGATGTTGTCCTAGACTACAACGAAACCTTATTTGCCCCTTGAGCCTAAAACTAGGGTCTCTTCCCTGCTATCATTTTCGTGCCAACAATAATTCAGGAAGATCCAATCCAAATCTATTTTGAATTCCTTAGGGAGTCTTTCTACCTTTAGTCATACAACAAGATATACTAGGACTTCTTGATCCCACTCTATGAAACCTTATTCACTATACGTGCTCTGTGCATATTTGAAAGAGAGAGAAAGATGATGTCCATAATTGGTGACTAGTTTGTTGATCAGGATGACACATATCTAGGAATATATGGAATAACCAAACCTCCTCACCTACTTCCCAAGTTTGTAACTAAATGAGTGATATTGTAGGAAATAACATTCTAGGTATGCATGAGTGTAGGTGGAGCACTCTCATAAGACAAGAAGGCTCCCTAACCACGTATTCCATTACACTTGGGCTCTTATTAGTTGAAATCCATGAAAGAAGCTAGAGAAAAATATAATTCCCTCACACTCTTCTATTTGGGGATCTAATGTTCAGTAGATATGATATGAACTATGTGGTAAAAAGTCATTGCAAGGCATGCCAATACATTTTGAACTACCAATCAGAGACATGGATTAAAGAAGAGAAATATAAAAATACCTTAAATTTCTTAGAGGTCATATTCAAAATAGGTTATAACTCTTCTCAAGCAAAGAAGTTGAAAGCACAAGTTGAGAGAGAATCCCTTGATGAGAAGTAGGATGCGCAACAAGAAGTGGCTAGAGTTCCTTGTGAGGAGAAGATAAAACAAGAGTAAGAAGAATCCTTGTTAGCCCAGGAACTTAAGCTTAAGGAGAATCAATAGGGAAAAATGAGGAGGGATAAAGAATAAAAGATAAAAGTAGAGGAAGAAAGGATAAAATCACAGGAAGAAGAAAAGAACAGATGGTAACAATAATCTAATGACAAATCCAAGGAATAAGCTATCAAATCCCAAAATGAAGCATAGAACATGATGTTCACTAGAGCACAACTTAAAGGGAAATTGACTGAGTTCAATTGATGGTTGTTGTCATCATAGGTGGTCATTTTCCGATTACAGAGATGGAAATCACACCATTTAGGAAGAAAAAAGTGGTTAACGTAGGAAGATTCATATATCACACACTTTTAAAAGTATAGTGGAGCACAAGGAAAATACCTTGTTAGCTCCTCATCTACCTCTGAAGTGAGTCACTACAGAAAGGCTCATTGTGCCAAATGCCAAAAAATATCCACTTTTTATGGCCTTAGAAAACTACAGCGTTCTTTTAAGCCACCACGGGAAATGTGAAAGACCTCCTTAAATAGCTAAAGTAGAAAGATGACCATATAGAAGAAGTGTAGTAGTAGGTTAAGTTCTTGAAACATGACAACAATTCTTTGAAGTAGTAGGTCACTAACCTAGAAGTTTACAGGTATTTTTCTTATTAAGTGCTTGAGTCTTACAAGGACATGGGAAAAATAGTCTACCCATGCCTCCATCAACTCCATGAAATGTCCATCAAGTTGTTACCACTCTAGGGATTGGCTAAGGAAAGACACACTCAACTCCAATGAGTACATAATATTTTGAACCAACTAAAGAAATGGTCCAAGTAATATCCATAGGCTCTTGGAGGTCCCTCGGTTCAGTGAAGAAGAACTAACATATGAATCTATTGTTATGAACAAGGACCTAATGATTCAATAAAATATAGAAAATGACACATATACATATCTATCTTAGTACCATCATAATTATTCCTTTCTTAATAGGTTAACCAATATGAACAAGTTGCGAGCCATTGGATCCCAAGGAGAAGGCATGCCAAATGAAGAAGTGGACAAGGAATTGGAAGAGATGTTAAATGTTAGATAGGAAACACATTATGAAACACTCAAAGCATAAAATCATTTTTAACTCCATGTTCTCATTAAATAAGGATGTACAATCCCTCTCCTAACACACATCAGAATACCATGTCATAATGGAAGGGTTGTTACATAGTAGGATTAAGATGATTTTCTCTGATTATGAGTTCTAGGAGGCATATATTCATGATGTCCTGTGGGTCTTTGTGGATGATCCAATCACATTGTAGCAATTGTCATTCTCAATTTATAGGAGTTAATAAATTGGTTTCCTTAATTATATCTAAAATTAATGAGAATCTAAAGATATTGTAACTACCCAGTCAAATCCCAACAATCTCGAGAGGAAGTTATTGATGTATCTTATAAATGCTATAAAACTCCTAGTGATGTTTATTTTTGAACTTCTTTACTTTTTAGCTCTGGGATCTTTAGTAAGATGTTGTAGATTTTTAAAGACAATATCTAGAAAATTGGTGCATTTTGTAGCTATTGATAAATAATATTTAGAAGATTAAGAAGACCACTACTAGAATTGTGACTTAGCATATATTGTCATTTTCTTTAGACTAATATCATGTAGTTTCGTTTAGGTGTGCATTCCATGTCATTTATTACTATTAGCTAATAGACTATTCTGTAAGCTAGGTGATTCTTTCTCACATTGTTACTAATTCTTTATTGTTGCTTTCTTCAATGAGTACTTATTAGAATACCAGATATTGACAATTATTTTTTCTATAATAAGTTAAACATTCTAGTTCTAGGAAATCAACTAATTGTTTTCTTGAATAATATATTATCGTGTTTATTTAATCATCTCTTTTTGTCATTATTTATCTATCAACATTTAGTTAAAGTTTACAATAGGTTTTTTCAGCAATTAAATAAGTGTAATTTAGTCTTCATACTATCTATTGTGATGATCATTCAATGTCTCATATTATCCAAAAATAAGCATGGTTATCAGACTAGAATCCAATTGGGTTTCTTAACCCAAATAATATTAGGTCTAATTAGGACCTTAGAAGAGAACCCTTGTCACTTTTGTTGCGTCATTTATCCATGTCAATAGGATCCTAGGTGGGTTTTGGTATGAGTGCACTTCTCTCTAGGTTTCTTTGGGGAAGAATGAGCCACAAAGGGGGGATTTTAGAGATAAATATCCCTATGTGGGGCTTGGATGGAATCTAGAGACCCCAAAGGGAAACTAGAGCTCTTAGAGGCACCATACCCTAAGACATTCTAGCTAAGTTATGTTAGAGCTCTGGAAGATTAGGGGCATAGTATGCAGGGTTACATAGGTAGAGAAATGGGTGGACTACCTATGGTTGTGCAAGTCAATGTGGAAGAGTGACTACAAGTTGGAGCATTTGTAGCATTTGTTACCTTGGCCTTAACCATGTTTTGTTTTTTAAGATGGACCATAGGTTGGTTTTAGATGAGCCTTTTCACTAGTGTAGTCACAACTTTGGTTTGGGGGTGACCCATTTTGAGAGAATTAGAGCAATGGAGTCTATGAATGGAAGGAAAGTATAAGGTTTGTAGCCACTTCGTGCTTATATTTAAAGACATGTGTTCCACTTTGTGTATTATACTTTTTTATTGTTCTAGTCATATATTTATACATGTTAATATGAACATGTTTTTATATACATTGTGGTTTGGAAGCTAGGTGGGAAATTTATCTATGGTGGCAGAGGGTTTTTGTGTGTCGAGTTAATAAAATATTTAGAGACAAACTTATGTGGTAATGTCTCCCAACTAGGTGGCTATGGGGTTTCATAAGTGGTATCAGAGCATCAAGGTCAAACACTCAACCTTTATGGGCTCAAGATAGATGGAATGAACCAAATATCTTAGCATACGGTTAGGCACTGTCCACTTCTTTCCAAATAGTATTCCTTAGATATCCTTTTGTTTGTACCCCTAGATTCATCAACCCTAAAGCATTAAGTTTTGGTGGTGTGGCATTCCACATGTTAGATCCATAGGGGTGATGATGCATGAGATGGTGAGACGTTCCATTAGGGTAATTGGTCAATAATTAAAATGTATTTTATTGATCACTATGTTTAACTAGGGTTCAAATATATTTTATTGATCATTATGTTCAATTAGAGTGGTGAGACGTTCCATTAGGTAAATTGGTCAATAATTAAAATGTATTTTATTGATCACTATGTTTAATTAGGGTTCAAATATATTTTATTGATCATTATGTTCAATTAGAGTGGTGAGACGTTCCATTAGGTAAATTGGTCAATAATTGAAATGTATTTTATTGACCACTATGTTTAATTAGGGTTCAAATATATTTTATTGATCATTATGTTCAATTAGAGTCATATGTGATTATCCATTATGTTCCTTATGGGTCTTCTTACAAAAAGATATTAGAAGGCCATTGTTTTCATTGGCCCAACATTCCAATGGTAATGGAGATCATTCAAAAGTAAATGGATTTAATACCCTAATATCGAAATGGTCTTGGGTTTGTTGGCTATTGAGATAGAATTTAAATTAAATCAAAATAATTTATACTAAACTTAACACCTTTAACTCACTTTGTTTAAATCCAAAATGATGTAAACTTTGTTTAAATCCAAAATGATGTAAACTTTGTTACAAAAGATTACTCTATTAATTTCTACACTTTTAAGTTATTTAACAATCCTTTGTTTCAATTATTTCTTTTCACATATTGAAAATGGATAACAATACCATTTTCCTTATCAATATCAGCACTTAAAAAAGAGCTAAGGGGTAAAGTTCCTTGATACCAACCTTAACTCTTTGTTTAATGAATATGAAGATATACTCCTCCCTAAAGAGTGTAGGTCGATATTAAATTCTATAATTGTATGTAATGCAATAAAGGTTTTTTCTCACTAAACAATAATGTATTGAGCCCTCAACATAACCTACTTTAAACCAATATCGCTTTCATACTTTAAAATAAAGATTTCAAAGTTTTTGATGATGATGGTGGTTAACGTCCACTGAAACCAAATAATGATCTATCGGACCTAAAAAGATAAATTATATTAATTCAAATTTATAAATCCAAATGATAAATTATATTTCTCGATCCCAAGGACAAATTTGAATATTAAATTGAAAATTTTATATATACATTAATTTAAATTTATAAATCCGAGTGGTAGATTATTTTTTCTTGGAGCATGTAAGATCAGAACAGAAGTGGTAGTAGATTCAGGAAGGATGAGAATATTAGTAAAAAGGTGTCAGGGGACACGGCACGGTGTCCCCTCCCTTAAGTTTTGTTTTTTAAATATTTAGATAGGATGAGAGCCTCTCTAGCTTAGCTACTTAGATAGGATGAGAGCTTCTCTAGCTTAGCTACTATGCTATATGGTTTTGACATGATGATATTCAGAGCATGTCTCTCTTTATACAGTCAAGAAATAATATATGGTTTATTTGCCATTATACTTTGGCTTTATGTTTGAAATACGCCAAGCATTCTATATGGATGTCCCATGGAATATTGAAGATGGATATCATGTGGATTGATTGAAGAACAGTGATATGGTTTGATGAGTGTACCTACAAAAATGGGGGCATTGGTTTTTCCAAGACTACATGTGACGAGGATCCAAGACTTTTCGGAAAGAAAGGTGAAGTGAAAATGATGTACCACTTTCTTAATAATAAAAAAATAAAATCACTTCATGCTTTCTTTTTCTCCTTATATTCTTTTCACACGAGGTTACTTTATAAGTTTGAAATATATTCTATGACTTCATTAAAGGGTACTTATCTTTTTCCATATAATTTACTAATGATAAATTCTTTGGAATTTTTGAGTTTAAAGTTATCTGGAAATATGGATTTTTAATTAATAATATATATATTTTTAAATAATAAAAGGTTAAACCAATATATATATATATATATATATATATATATATATATATATATATATATATAATAATTAATTATTAATTAATTTATAATTAAATATTATATATATATATATATAAATTAATTATTAATTTTTAATTAAATATTTTTCTCTCCTATAGGGAAAAAAATCTCTATTTTTTATTGTTATCTTTTTTTAATGTGCAATTAATTGATAAATTATGGAACTCGTATTCTTTCCTTTTGCATACAAACTCAACTCTATTTTCTTTTTCTTTAGCTTTGTTTTTTCTCTCGTTTTTAGCTCCTTGTTTATGTACAACTAATTAATAAATTAAAAAAGTTTTTTTTAACATTCAAAACAGTTTTCTCCGATGTGGTGAGGAACTTGGCGCACGAAGCATCGCGTGGCTCATGTTTGTAAATAATTGGCATGAGTGTGGAAGGTAGGCTTCCTTGCCTTCTCAAATCACCTGGCGTATGGGGGAGAGTTATGACGTCTGTGTAACCTTAGCAACTCGACTAGCATGGGAGGCAATGATGTAAGACAGAGGATGGGTTATGGAAAATTCATTTGCGTTGGAGTTTCAATACAGTTTCATGTTCCCTGTTGTTATTATGCTCACCGACGAAGGAAGCGTCGTTGGTTTTTCTAAGCATGGTGGAAACCCCAGAGTTTCTTCCCAGACTCTTGGCATTGCAGGTTAGTATCCTTCCTATACCAAGGGTGGTATCTTGTGTTTCTTTGTGCATGCACAGTGTGGCTTTCAGAGGTGTCGACTAGTTTGTATGTCTAGCTCATTTGGAAATTGGAAGTTGTGGGTTATTGGTTTCTTAAAGGTTGGTGGAAGCGGTATAGTTGGTGGTTCTTCTGGGGGTGGTGAAAACTCTGTGCGTGGCACTCCTTCGTAAGTTGTTAGGCCTATAATTGGGTCACTCTCCTTCTCAGTGTATGGTTTTCTATGTGTTTTAGGGCAAAGGGGGTCAGGTCCTTAAAGGTCGTTATGGTTGCCTGTTGCTGGTGCGGTTGGGGAGGCGCTCCTTGGAGTGCGTTAAGCAGGGTTGGGTATTGCTATGCCCTTATTATTCTGAATTTTCAAAATTATAATGAGTTTATGTGCTGGAGCATATGATGGCAAGATTGGTGGGGTGGCAGAAGTTTGGTAGGTGTGTGTCATTGCTTCAGGGAGGGGAGTGCTAGCTCTTAGACCTTCCTGGGTCGCTAGCAGTTTCAGCCTTGGGCGAGGTGAGTCTAATGGTCAGGGGTTGGGCGTGTATGGAAAGTCATTGGTGGTTCCTACGTTCTTGACTCCGGTATTGACAATGTCATTGTTGGTCTAGCCAGTATGCCCCCATCTCCGTAGCAAGGGCAATTTTCCCTTCCAACAAAGCATGACTCAACTCGATGCAAGGACCTAAAGGTGAAAATACAAACTTTGGACACAAGAGTGGAGGCGTTAGGGGCTCCCTGGGGTGGAAAGACAATGGGGTGCTTCTAGGGGAGGGTGGCTAGTGTGCGAGGTGGTTGCGGAGGTGGTGACTTGGTGACGCGGCGTGGGGGGGGGGGGGTCACAACATACATAACAAAGAGGTGGCGTGCGACGTGGTGGCATGGGAAGACATGGGTCTGCAGGGCATTCAACACCTGGTGTGAGGGAAATTCAACATTATTATTTGGAGAACTTCCATGAGCTAATACATTCCCTACTGGAGTCGTTGGAAATGTGTGAAGAAATCTGAAGTGAGGAGCATGATGAACTAGTAGCCACCTTAGACAGAATGCACTACTTCCAATGCCAAGTTTGAGAATGAGTGGTGGTGGTCTCGCGTGGACAAAACTTGCTATCAGAGAAGGTGGAGAAGTTGGAGTTCTGGATGACTCACTTCGAAGGGCATGTCCAATGCTCCTTTCGTCCTCTGCATCCTCTTGGGACAACCCCCTGTTATCACTCCAAAATTTCCTTTGAAAGTTATTAAAGAAAGAAATAATAGAGGTAACCACAAACCACTTCTGGAGATCAGGACCTAGCCTTCCTAATCTCAGAGAGGGCTCTCTCTATATCTTTTAACTTTGTTTTAGTTAATAAATTTTAGGCTAGTTATGGTTGCACTTGGTTTTTGGTTTGTAATTGGGTGGTGGGATCACTTACTTAAATGAATAGAGGTTTGATTGTACCATTGGGCTATGGAGTCAAATAGACAAAGTGGACTGGATCAAGCTTTAAAAGACAGTGTCTATAGGGAAAGATAGGTGAGTTTATGTAGATCTCAAAGAATGGATGGTGAAGTGGCTTCTAATCAGATACAGGGAGCGATTAAGGGTTCCCTAGGTAAGATTATGGAAGGAATGAAAGAGGTCAACCAGGATGCGAGAGCAATTAAGGGTTCTCAAATCTGGGTATCAAAGGAGAACATATAGATGACTAATTGTGCAAAATAGAGTGTACATAAACAAATTCTGAGTGACATTTCTAGTTAATACATTCAAATTTGGAATTACAATTAATTTTATGAAAACAAAAGAAGGTAACAAAATCACATAAAGAAGATACTTCACTGCAAATAGCTCATCTCATGAATCCTCTAGTTCAATGCTTTTATTACTTGCTCTAGTCTGTTGACTTGAAATTGGTACAATCACCCTTAGGTTCAAGATCAAAATAACTCTACAAATGTAATGTAATCCACACTATATAATTCAAATTGTGAAGAATATATACAAAAGGAATTTACAAAATATCTCAAACAGTATTGAGAACTAATCTAGGAAAAGGAAAATGTCTTCATGTAAGAAGATAGAGGCAACTTTTAAATTGCTGCTTGTTGTCCCTATTATTTTGGTTCTGCTGTCGTTGATGTCTGATCTTTTGCCCTTTAAGCTACTTGGTTATTTGGTCTTCACATTGGATGTCATATTCACTTATGACATTTCTCCTAATACACTTTAATCTAATACTGTTTGACTTTGCTGACCTGTCAATATCCTTTAATGTGTTTTACTTTTACTACATATTTTAACCTTTTTATTGTGTATTTCAACAGTAAATTTATTTAATTCCTTACATGTATGATAGCATCTAGCAGTGGGATATTGGTCATCTTTTTGTATGTTTGATCTATTTATCTTTTAACTATATGCTCTATCTAGTTCCTCTGTTGAGTCTTTTAACTGTATTTTTTTTTTTTGTAAATGATTTCTTCTCTGTTTTGTGTATAATTGTCTTCTTCTTCTAAATATAGGCTTTTGAATAGATTTCCTTTCAAACCTTGGAGTAAACAAGTTTTGTGACTAGTAACAAACATGTTTATCCAAGCTCTGGTCTTCTGCTAATTACCTGCAAAATACAACAATTATTAAGAAAACACAGGTTTGGCAGGGAAGGCGATTGATGGATTTATTGAACAGGGATGTCTGTGGAAGGAGTCGTGGCAATGTTTTGAAGGTAATCAGAGGTCGAATTGTGTTGGAGAGGTTGAGGGTGTCATCGGAAGGGTTTGATAGGTTTCACTATGTAAACGGGTAAAAGGAGTGAAAACGAGGGTTTTCATTGTTTTAACAGATAACTTTTTAAATTTGGTGCGGGATTAGTTAAGTGAATAGCGAGTGGTTTTTAGGCCTATGTGGGGAGGCAGTATCGGAGGCCATCACACCGTTTTTGAGAGATGGGCGGTATTTTATGGAAAGCACATGAGTTAATGTGGTGTCTCCATGTAACCAAAGGGGGCTAGAGCAAAACTACTCATATCGCGTGCTCTCGGGTGGGTAAAATTTGGAGATCGGGAGCGCGCGATATGTTTGTGGGCCATAGGATCTAGGGGTATGATATCCAATGGATATCGCATAGCGGAGTTGCATGATAGGTAGAGGAGGCGGAGATTAGTGGGGCTCGAGGGATAATTACACTTAATGGGTAATTTAATAATTAATGGTCTGGGTTAAAATGTATAATGAATGGGTTTAAAAGGAGTGGGACCGGGGTTTAACTGTGGCGGGGTTTATTTAAGCGCACCGAGGGGTTGGGTTAAAAGGATTATATCAAGTAAATGCGATTTAGCAGGGTTAAATAAAACAAAGTGGGAGTTGATGAAAACTTAGAGTAAAAGGGTTTTATAGGGTAAAATGGATTTATGTCGAGAAAAGTGAATTGCGGAGTTAATAAAGTAATGCGAGGGGGAGGGGAATTTAAACTTAGGACAAGGGGGCTTTTGTGGGTTTTTGGGGAAATATGGAATGGTGGAGTTAATTTTATAAAGCAAAGGGGGGAAGGGGGGGATAATAGTTAGGATAAAGGGGTTTTAGTGGGTTTCTAGGCAAAATAGGGAAATTACAGGGGGAAAAATGATTTTTTGAAAGGGGAATGGGTTTCACACTAGGGAAAAGGGGTTTTGGGTTGGGAAATGAATTTGGAGGGTGATTTCTAGGAAAATGTGTGAAACCAAGGGTGAAAATGAAGGGAAAAAAGGGTATTTTAACAAGGAATGATGGGATGGGGAATGTTAGTGAATAAGTAGTGGAGGGTGAAATGATATGAGGGGAAGTTAAGTAAATCAACTTGCGAACATATTTTCACTCACTTAACTACTCCTACACATTGAAACATTGAATCAAGCATGATAAATGTGCTTATGTTTCAACTAGCTTTGTATTTCTGCAACCTTTCTTCTACTTACCTTTTACTTACCCTAACATTTTTTCTTCACTTTTTGGGTACATTTAAACTAGCAGACCCTTTCTTTCCTTTTCCTTTTGAAAGTAAACTATTTACTTCTACCCTTATATCTTCTAATGACTTAGATTAGGCTTATGAGCACATTTTATTTCTCTACCTAACTACTGATCTGCCAAGATTAAATAGTTTGGCCAGATCTTTATTCTCTAACTATAAACATGAAATTTAATGCATGAAGTAATCAAGATTAAACAATTTGACTATCATGGGTTGTGGCATTTATGACAAGTTGCACACAACCATTATTTTTCATGGTAAAGTAAAAAGTAGTGGCTTTTGGACTTGCACACTTTCATGATCTGTTTTCTATTTGGGGTTCATGTTTTTTCACTTTTATTATTCTTTTTGTCCTTTGATATTTCTTTTAGGACACACCCTCTTTACATTTTTTAATTTTTTAATATGGAAAACATTTGCAGAAAAGAAAAAGTATGTAAAATATTACAAGGCCTAACTATAGTCAATTCAAAATTATGAATCTATTATTATAGGACCCTAACAGTGGCTCCACATGGGGATGACATTTCCTGGTGAAATGTCAAGAACTTTGAGATCAATAGCCTTTGGATTTTGACTGCAGTTACCCTATAAACTGTTCTTTTGTGTTTTATGCTTTACTCATAGTTATGATGGTAAAACCATTGAAAGTTGAGGGCCTTCTCTCCAGGCTTCAACTTCAAAATATCACCATCCAATCCAATCTACAATCTGCAATGTTATTTACTATGATGCAAAGTAAAGTGAACTATTTGTTAATTAGTGGAAAAGTAATGCTTCAACATTCTACAATTGACAGGTCCTCCTGGTAGATCTGATCCACCTATCTCTCTCAAGAAAAAGGCATTGTTACCCCAGTAACCATAAATGACATAAGGCCCTTGCCATAAGAAGTCAAGCTTGCCTTTGTTTTCTCTCCTTGAATCCCACTTAAGAACTTTATCACCTATGTAAAAATCATCAGCTTTAGTCTTTTTATCAAATATCTTCTTGATTTTGTCCTGGATGGCTTGTGATTTTACATATACTTAATCTCTGGTCTGTTGCAGGTGTATGGTTTGATTTATCCTTCTCTGGATATCAATTGGTTCCACTTGTAATTCCTGGATGATTTTCATTACTGGTACTCCTAAAGGTGATGGAGAGAAAACATCCATCCCATATACTAGTTGATAAGGAGATGTGCCAATTGACTTCGTAGTAGTTAGTCTATCTTCCCATAAGGCATTGACCAACTTTTTGTTCCATGTCTTTTGTTGTCTTCCAGTAATTTTTTAATGATATTGACCAGGCTTTTGTTAGATGATTCTGCAAGTCCATTACCTTTAGGGTAATAGGCAGTGGAGTGGCCAAGGGTGATGTGGTATTTGTTATAGAAATCTACCAATTTCTTGGATTTAAAGGCAGATGCATTATCAGTAATGAGCTTTTAGGGGCATCCAAATCTTGACAGGATATTATTTTCTAGGAATAAGATTATGACAATGTCTATGGCTTGTCTAGAAGGGATGGCTTCTTTCCATTTTGTGAAGTAGTTAGTGGCTGTTAGAATCATTTATGTTGAGCTGAGGAGGCTAGGTGTATTTCTCCAATGAAGTCTAACCCCCATTGTTGAAATGGCATTTCAGTGGAGATTGGTTTAAGAGGCAAAGGTAAAATTTTTCTCTTTCCATCAAAGATTTGGAATTTATGATAGGAGGTCACATGTTTCTTAACATCTGCAAACAAAGTGGGCCAGTAGAAACCAACCCTGAAAATTTTGTTAGCTGTAGTCTTCCAGTACAAATTTCCTCCACAATCCCCTGCATGAAACTCTTGCATGATTTTATCAACTTCATCTTTTAGTAAACAATTCAAAATAATACCACTAATGTCTTTCCAAAACAAAGCATTATCTATGATACAATATTTTAATGACTTCATTTTCAAAAATCTAGCTTTAGTTCTTGTTAAACCAGGAGGAGCTTGTAGGTTTAGTAATACAAATATGATATCTTCATACCATGGTGAATCTCTAAAAGGTTCACTGATCTGTGGAGTTGCCATCTCTTCCTGTTCATCAAGGGCACCAATGAAATTAATATCTAGGGCCTGACATTTTGATTCAGCCATGAGTTTGGCTAAACCTTGGCTTGTGATGAGTTTAGTGGGATTTATCTCTATGTCATATTCCAATATAGTGGCAATCCATTTGCCTCTCTTTCCTTCAAGTCCATTTTGTGTCAAAATGTCCTTAACTATCGAGTTTAGAACATAAGCAATAATGTGAGAATAAAGAATATAAACTTTGAAATCTTTGATAGCCTTTACTAAATCTAATGCTTGTTTTTCCATGATATTATATTTAAGTGTGGCATCTCTTAAGGATTTATTGAAAATTGCAATTGGTTGTTCATATACTCGGTCGTTCTTTTGCAGCAAGACTACTGCAATGGTGTGTTCTAAAGTAAAAGAAAAAATAATAAAATCTTTCTGAAAATCAGAACTTATAAGGACTGGATCCTTGGTTAGGGCTTCCTTGATGGCTTCAAAGGATTGTTTGGCCTCCAATGTCCATTTAAGTGTTGAGTCCTTTCTTAGCATGTTATTTAGTTCCCTAATTAATTATGCTAAATTCGAGATGAATATCCTAAGAAAATTAATCTTGACTAGAAATGACTGTAACTCTCTAATGTTTCTAGGATGGGAAATGGTTAAAATGGCATCTATTCTAGCAAGATATATTCTTATTCCATATTTAGATATGATATGCCCTAATAACTTTCCCTCATTTAGACCAAAGAGTGTCTTTTTGGGGTTTAAAGAAATCCCAAATTTCCTACATTTGATGAATACTCTTCTCAGGTGATTTAGGTGTTCACTGTCAGATTTGGAAAGACAATAATGTCATCTTGGTATACTACTAAGAATTTATGGATCTCCTTGGCAAAAGCCATATCCATAGCTCTTTGAAATGTGTCTCCTGCGTTCATTAATCCAAAAGGCATCTTCAAATACATGAAGGTGCCCCAAGGAGTAGTAAATGCAGTTTTGGCTTGGTCTTCTGGTTGAACCAGGATCTGGTTGTATCCAAAGAATCCATGAAGTAAAGAGGTTCTAGATGATCCAACTACCCTCTGAAGGATATGATCCATCTTTGGTAGTTGATAATTGTCTTTTAATGAGACCTTGTTTAAGTTTCTGAAATCCACACAAACACTGATTTCTCCAGTCTTTTTCCTAGTAGTGACTAAGTTTGAAATCCAATTTAAGTATCTAGTGGGAGCTATAATTTGGGCATCAAATATTCTTTTCACTTCTTTTTCAATGGATGGCATAAGAACTAGATTTATTCTCCTAAGTTTCTGTTAGAAAGGTTTATGACCCTCTTTGAGAGGTATTTTGTGTTGAATTATGTTGGTGTCATTAGACTTCAAGTCTTCATAACTCCAAGTAAAAACATCTTGGAATTCTTTAAACAAGTTTATGTATTTTACCTTTTCTTCTGGAGGTAAGGATTTTGATATTTTAATGAATTTTGGTTTATCCTCAGTTCCTATGTTACACTCTTCTATGTCTGCTCTTAGGGTTTCCATTTTCGGCTTTCTAGCTACATCGTTTGAGTCAAACAAGTCTTCTATTGGGACTAATCCCTTAGGCAAAATATTGTTTTTAAGATTAAGAATATCAGGATCATCATTGATTATTTCGTCTATTTCTACATTTTCTAAGTTATCTACTTCTACTTGATTGAATTTAGTAGGTTTACCTATTTGTAAAATATTTACGTCTATGTCACTAACCATGTTATTTTCTATTGTACAATCTGTATCTATTTTACAATTCTGAAACTCTCCTTCGGCATTCATGAAATCATAAATCTGGGAATCCTGGGAGAAAATATGCCAATAATATAAATTGTCTAGTATGATAGGCCTATATCTCACTTCTACAATGTACTGATGGTTAGGTTGAAAGTGTAGAAATTTTGAATAATTTAACACATATTCAATGGAGATTATCCTGATCATGTACTATTGCGGAAAACATACACAATACATAAGCTCCTCTACGTTGATCATCAATATAGCAGCATCAATAACAATAAAACATCAAGAGCATTCACACATTAACACAGTATGTATCCCGGGGAAAGCATCTCGCTAAAAACCCCAACTATCTGTATATTAATGATTGAGTCATGTAACATTACACTGCATAATACTTCTCACAAGTATCTCCACCTCTGTTACACACAATACAGCTCAGATCTGATCTCCAAATCTCTTCCACTGCTT